>NW_010583321.1:49579-105432 GCF_000705375.1 Tinamus guttatus
TTTCAGACATATGCCAGAGAGCTGTAAATGCAGATGTAACATTAGAATTAAATCTCTTGCATCAGACTGACCTGTCAGCCTGGGCCATCATCTAGCAAACTCTGCCCTGCTCTGGAGCCCGATTGTGCAGGGGATGGCAGATTCTCCACCTGGGCTCTGTGGCAATTAGAGACAATTAAGCATAAACCAAAAAGGAGATGGAGAAATGATATTTTCCCTGGAAACAGAATGGAACATGATCCTCTGTCCTATTTACTGACCTGACTTGGACAATGATTGATATCCAGGTAAAATAAAGTATTTTTTTTACATTCGACATTTAAGAAAGTAAAACCAGGGGCAGAGGGGGCAGGCAGGGGAACAGTGTCTATCCATATTTAAGCAACTGGTTGGTCAGGACTGGACCTGCTCTGTGCAGCTGCTGATCTGGGCTCAGCAGGCACGACCGTACACCCTTCCTCAGCAGTGCTGGGGTGGCCTCTCCTCAAACTCTAACAACTTGCCGGTGCTAGTGATGACCCATGATCATCTCTCCCTAACCTGCTCCCAAGACTTGCTGCCCACTCCTTGCTATCTGGTACACCTGGAAACACTCACCAGGGCTGTGTGATGGACTGTGCTTCCCTTCGGAAATTAGGTTTCCTCCAGAATACATCGGGGCAAGTGAGTCTTGGTGATGGAGAAGAAACAAGCGAATTTCTCAAGAGAGCTTTTCAAACACAGCAACATGAAAAATGGGACCTGTTTTTCAGATGAAGAATCATAGCATCAACCATGTGAGGGTACCAAACTGCAAGGTATATTAAATGGATTGAATATTCAGGGAGATAGTTTTTTTTTTTTTAATGAAAGAAATACAGAATAAGAGAAATAAAACACTGTAACAAATGTGCACAACCACTGAAGTCCCAGCACAAATTTTAGCATAACACAAGCTGTTCTGTATTCATATTCAAAACAAGTACACCACCACCATAGTACTACTCCATGAAGATACCTTCTAGGGCACTTGCCTCGGTTTAGTCACTGAAAACAGATCATTTAAACTACTCTAGGGTTCAAGATGCTGCAACATTCTTGACTCTATTCTGAAAAGCCTGAGATCAAAATTACACAGAAAGCCGAAAGTGCTTAAGACAAAGCTGCCATTTCAGCAACCATCATTCAGGATGCTATCAAAACATGAAAGAAGTCTAATTTCTCATAGCATGTTGCATTGCACAGTCTTTTCTGAGATGAACATCCACTGCATTACTGCAAGACTGGCTGCTCTTGGACTGTAATATAGGAGGAGGGAAAGGAAAGACATAACTATTTCTTTCTAAAATCAATGATTCTTGAGCTTCTTGGCATACTTGGAATAACTAAAGAAATAATGGACCAGAACTGTGAAAATAATGTGACTAGCATTATCAAGGAAAACAAAGAAGCAAAATAAAACTGAAAACTGAAATTTAGTCTTTTCAGGAAAATTTAGGAAAAGGTATCCAGGAGGTGACATGATCAGCATCAGAGCATGGGGCTTACTGCATCTGCTGAAGCCAGGAGCTTAAAATCACTCTAGCAGCAGACTGCAGCTTGCAGCAGTCATGCTGCCAGAATGTAAAGTCTCTGGCGCAAGGGTAAAACAGGGCATTTGTGTGAAAAAGGGGAATAGCCTAAACAAACCGGCACTGGTTCTAATTAAAATGAAATTTTAATCTAATTAAAGTGAAATTTAAAGAATATTCTTGTCATACCAGGCAGTGAGCACCTGGGATGCTGCAATGACACTTGGAGTACAGGTGTTTGTGCTGAACATGGACCACAAATCTAGAAGTTTCACCTGAAAAATAACGTGTCATTAGAGGCACAGGGCTTGTACTGAAGCTTCTAAAATAGCAGTAAAAAAAAAACAAGCATGCACGATGCTTGATGAAAATGTTACCTTGAAATATCAAACATCTTTTCTCATTTTCCTGAATCCTCTCCAGCAATGATGAAAAGTAACCAGAAAAAAATAAGAAAAATAGAGTGACATGTGCTCTTATACATGCATCCACACTCCACATTTCTCTGTAAAAAGCAAGGCAAAAAATTATCTACTCAAGACAAGGATGTAATTGGAAATGCTTCAGTCAGAAATTGAAAATAATAATGTTTTATACATATGTAAAATGAAAGTTGGACGTGTTTTGCTTTGAAAGATCTGATGAGAATTTGGAACTTCTTAAGGCTTATGAACTCTCCCAAGAAGAGTGATCTGGACTTAGAAATGCTCCAGAAAGGATTAAGCTAATTCTTGGTTCATTTAGCAGATGAGCCACATTTCAGTTAGAAAGAAAACATATTAAATGACTTGGAATGTCATAAAAATGTTATGCTTCAGCTGTATTAACTGGCAGAAATTGTACTTGCAGTTCCAGTAAGCTGTGTGAGTGTTGAAAGAATATTTTCGGGACTCCAATTTATCCTTTCACCACAGAGGTCCAATATTATAGAGTAAATATCAGAAAATGTTACTTCAGCTTTCTCAAATAAATTATTCAAGAGAAGCATGTTTGTTTGACAACTTGAAAACATTAGAGTATATTCTGCCAAATTGCCCTGCAAAAATAAATCAGTGGCCAAAAAAGAGATTCAATTTTAAGTTTTAACTCTCTCCTTTTGTCGTTTATTTCTGTTAAGATTAAAAACAACCTGAAGGAATAACCAAGCCTAAACACACACTAAGCAACCAGTTCCAAGGCTGGATGAAGTGAAGTTTTGCTTGACTCCTTGCAAGGCTGCAGGAGTGCCCAGCTCCTGCCCCGCTGCCTAGCAAGCCCATTGCAGCCTGGCTGTGCCTGTGCTTGCTGGCGACCCGCGTAGGGAGGTGCGAGCAGGCCAGCACTTCTGCATGTCTAAAGAGGGCTTTGTGCAGGAGAACCTGCTCGCAAATAGCGCAAAGCAGCTTGAAAGATCTTCTCTCGTGCTCCCCATATGGAAAAATAATCTCCACAGTTCATTTCATTCATCATTTTAGCAATAAACACAATTATATCACACTACAGCATCCAGGGAAGGAATAAGAAACTGCTAAGCATATTTTTTAAAAACTAGAATCCACTTCTTAGTAATTAATTTCTGGTCTGTTCTGCCATTGTTACTCCCTGTGCTTAGGCTCAAGCTTGAAGGCGTGTTTGTATCAAAGCACTCCACGTTCCTTAGCACACAGACCCCACTAAGCTCATTTCCTATCCAAATGCAGGGCTCAGTTTAAAAGTTAATTCCTCCCCTACAGAGGTTGTGGGTTACAGTGATATTCCCTCCTTTAATGAGGGGGAATACTGCTGTGCTGGGAATATTTCCATGGCCAAATTAAATTCTTGAAGTACGCCCAGCATCGCGCTTCGTGGCCTTTCCTTACCTCTCTTTATGGGTCTGACCTCACCAGAGCAGGCTCAAGCCCTTAGCAGGTAACAAGACACAGGGCTCCATTCTGCCCTCGGATGCATTTAACCAATTCTGCGTTTTCAAGGAGGCTGCTCAGGCACTGCTGAAGGGGGTGGTGGACCTGCCCCCATCTTCAGAGTAGGTATTGTGGAAGCCTTTTAGTTTAGACTTTCTCGCCTTTCACCTTCTTTCAGTCCTTCTGCTTTTCCAGGCCCTCAAGAAAGCCTTTTTCAGACTAAGGCCAAAAACAAAAACAAAACAAAACAAAACAAAAAAAGGCAGAAAATACCAAGCATTCCTGTTGGTTTGAAAAAGTGTGATTGCCTTTAACACTCACTATAAAACATATTTTTAAGTAACTATAAAAGAAAGTAAGGCTGTCTTGGCTGAGAGAAAGAACAAAAGTATACTCAGGAGAAGCAAGGGGTTCTATAAATAGGTTAAATGGTACACACTTTGTTTGTGAGAGCTTTCATTCAACACAGTACACAAATTAAACATTTCCAGAAATTCTGTTAAGCCTACGTAACAGGGTGGCATTGTGGGCTCTAAAAATGACCTTACATATTTTAAAAAAAAATCTGTATATATAAAGGAAACTCTGCCCTGATAAACATAAGGTATTTTGTTGACTGTAGTTGAAAATTGACTGTTGAGGTAATCTTCCACATGGACACAAAATGAGACCTTGTTTTATTTATTTTTTTAATTTTATTTCTTTAGCAAGGTCACGGGTTTACAGACATTGCATGGAAACTTGTACCTCATCAGACAAGTGAGCGGAACCAAGTTCAGCTCTTTGGCGCGCTAGCTGGCCAGCTCGGTCAAAGTTTCACCAAAGCATCTGTAGAGGAATAAGTGTTCTCATCTGAAGCCTTTGGGTGTGACATTACAGTATGGACATAAGGACTTACCTTAATGAGAATTTGCAGAGTTGCTGCAGCCCACCAGCTCCCTCACCCCTCTCCATCATTGAGCAGTCCAGCCATTGGCCTTAACTCCTTCAAGTTTTTTTTGTGCTCATATTACATATGCTAAAGAAATGTTTGCTCTTTTTGACTGTCCCAACTTCAGATTCTTTTCTGGAAGGAGATGGAAAAAGATGTATGTGTGCAGGAAACCATTCCTCCTCAAAGTCCCCCTTCAACTGTCTAATCCAGCTCTTCACTTGCTGGGACAACAACCTGGAAGTCACAAGTACAAGACAGAACCTCCAAACACTGCTCATGCCAAAGCTTTGAGACTCCTTACCAAAGGTCTTACTTCTCTAGGTTTACAGCACTTAGTTGTTAGCCTGGGAAGTACATGGTCCATATTTCTTCTACCTTTCTAGAGATGTTTTCTGGCAGCGTCTGTGCTGTTTTTTATGTTGTGTAAAAGCTACTACATTTCAAGTCATTTCTCTTTCCTTATGGCCCTTCCCTTTCTCCCCTAATCACCCCAGATCCTTTGTATTATTTTGGGAAGTAAAAAAAAGAAGGGCCCACACTGCTTGGACCACTTGCTCTGCCCACAAGTGCGGCTCTGACCCTCCATGGGTTGCGGGTGCCAGCAAATCCTGAGGCACTTGTGCAGCGCTCCTGACCTGCCACTCAGCGTGCTCTTGGGATGGGACAGGGTGCTGGGCAAGGCTCTCCTATGGTCAGACTTGGTTTATAACCAGTTTTTCACCCTCTGTGCCAGTACCTCTGTTTTTGAAGGTGTATAATTAATCTGATCACCTTTGCAAAATGTACTGGCAGCTGCCAATGAAATATGTCATGGGGAAGTGAGGAAGAGTTGTTGTTCACTTACTTGAAGTGGATGAGGGAAGGTACTATCTGAGGGGGATTTAAGTTCTGCACTTCCAGCGGTTGGGTCTCCTGGTCCTTGATGGCAGTAAAAATGAGAATCCATGGTCCGATTTGCAATTTTATTACTCAGTTATAGAAATTGAAATAAAAAAAAGAGAAGCTTGAAATAAAAACTAATTAGATCAAATATTACTTGCTTAGCACATAACTACGGAAACTCCCCTCTCTGCACTTACTCATTTACAACGATGACAGGATCTGTAATAAACCTTGGAATAAACACATAGATAGAACCAAGCCAAAGCATATTATAGAAAATGGATATCTTAACTGGCAGCAAGTCTGTCGTTTCCAACTGCAGGACATCTCTGTTGTCCAGGTCCAGGATAACAAAGGATATGGCCTCTAGACTAGCATGTTTAAGCACTTACACACATGCAGTCCGCAACACTTGCTGTATTCTTGCAAATCCATAGACACCTCAGGAGATTTTTGCTTACAGTTCTCCAGGTGCCCAAAGTTTTCACTTTCCAGAGGATCTCAGTGTGCTCTCACTGAGCAGAGTGGAAGAATCTGTATTTGTAAAATACTATTAAAATATAGCTCTAAATCATTTTTGTACGTTGCAATCCTTTACTTATCGTCCTTAGCTTCGTGTATCACTCCCAGATAACTCTGAAAGTGCCTCACTCTCGTGTGAAATGAATCAGGGTTTTTGCCAACCCTGCTGGGACCAAGCTGGTGAGATTCCTTACTTCTTCAAAGCCCACTCGAGAGGTGAAGGACTAGGGCCCCTAGTGCCAACCTGCATGGCTATACGAGGGCTGCGCGTTTTCTTTAGCAAAGGAAGTAAAATACCAGCCTGCCACCAGTGTGAAAGACAGAGCAAAGATGCTCCCAGGAAATGCCAGAGCTGTGGAGACACAAATGGATGTGAATGTTTTCACGGGCAGAGTCAGCCCAGGAAGAGAAAAAGTCTGTAACGAGGGACATATAAAAATGTCCATCTTCTCCTGTTCTCAGACTAAATAAGGAAAACACATCTACTAAAATAAGGTTCTGATTTAAATCAAGTGACTTTAAATCCTTTTCAGAAGCAGGTGAACAACAGCAAGCTACACCTATCTGCTTTTTCTACCCAGAAATCCAAGTCCCAGTGAGCATAGTCTGGAAAGGGAGGGTATCAGTACTCGGAAAGAGCTGACTAGCTGGCTCTCCTCGTGCCTGTGTATCGTAAGAGAGAAACCCCAAAGAGACCCTCTGCAGTGCTTTCCTACTCCAAGTCTCCCCTTTGATGGAGCTTCTAGCAAGCAGAAGGTGCATTCTGGCATAGCCACAGTGGGCTCTTCGCTTTGCTTAGCATCCACCCATAGAGATATTCCATGCAGGAATGAAAACATTCCCATGTGGTTTGTATCAGCTCACTGAGGCTTAAGAGTTTTATCCTTTTCAGATAAACCTTAGTGAATAAGATCTCTCTGTCCCTCTTTTTATGACTTCCAATGTTGTCTTTCCAGTCCTACCCCAGGGATTCAGCAGCTTTGAGCAAGCCACCCAAACAGACCACCCTGGGCACAGGAGGGTGTGCAAGTGGGGAGCTACCAGCTAGCAGGTAGGCAGGATGAAGCAAGCAGCTTTATTCCACACTGGAAAGCCAAGATCAGAACTGCCACTTTCTGTCCAACCCACATGTGCAGTAGGTTGAATGCCCTGAAACGTGGCTGCAGTGTCCTGTGCTCCTTTATTTTAACAGATCCTTCCCCAAAGCCCAAATCTCAGCGTGTTTGTACGGATGCACGCAGTTCCGGGCAATGCTGCTCTTGGGACACATGCCCACATAGCCATGCAAACGAGGGTCTTTGCAATCAAAGGAAAGCATTCACAATTCGCCCATCTTTATTTTACTTTTTATAAATACCCAGTGAGGAATTAGCGGAAAACCACTGTGTGGTTTAAGTAGCCCATCTTCCACCACAAAAGATGAATAGTGAATAGCTGAAGTGAATGATTCCCAGAAAACTCATAGTCCGAAAATTGTTTGTGTTGTTCAGAAAATCCTTATGAATAATGAACAAGCAAACAGAAGTCAGAGCATGACCAGAAGATGGATCAGACTGATTGGAGAGTTTATTCACTCTTAAGTATTTGTATTTTAAGTATTATTAAGTATTTTGCTAAATAAATATGCATGATGGCAAGATATTTATATATACCATACTCTTGTGCTAGTATAAATAGGTGGGAGCACTGAGATAAGCACATCTTCTGTCAGATGATAATTAATAGTGGGTGAACAGGATTTTTTTCAGATAATAACTGGAAAGAACTGTTTGCAGCTGATATGAACTTTTCATTTTTAAGTATAGACTGATTTCAGAATGAAAATACTGTTTTAAATGAAACTTCAAGATGCTTTCCAGGTTTTCTTCCCTAGCCTTTTTTTTAAAATTTAATGATCTAACAAACTTGATCCAAAATGATTATTCTAAAACTGCTATGAATTTATCTATTAACCAAAAAAAAAAAAAAAATCCATCCAAAACGTGTATAACACTTACAAGAATTAGTAGAGGAAAGTGTGACTGGGTCACAGAAATATTTAAGCATCCAATGCAAATAAAGTACAAGTGTAATTGCCTCATGACTAGAGAAATGTCTTGGCATGTTTCCACCTGGAACCAGCTACATGATTAACTGGCCACATGCACTAATTATTTGAGGTTGACGTTTACATCAGCACTATACAAACTGGGTGCAATTCTGCTCACAAGAAAACATTCAGCTGAATCCTGGAGACTAGATCTTCCATGCTTGGGAAAAACTAGAATAAACTGTAGAAAAATGAGCCTTTGGGGTTTTCAAGCACAAGTTTATTCACAGCCAAAGAAGCCCACATGCCAGCCAGGTGAAAGCTTGGCCTTCCAGAGGGGTTCGCAAAGCAAAATTCACTCATTACACAGGCACCCAACCATTTCTGGCCCTCTGGTAGTACCTCTAAGGATCTTCTCCCAGAAGGCTGCTTAGCGGTAGCAGATTGGTGCAGTGCAGAATCCAGCCAAATGCCTTTTTCTGGTTGCATTCTCTGCAGTTCTGCAACTGGTTCCTGAACAAGTGATTCACAACATATGCTTATAGAAAGTAGAGGAATTCTTCTCTGATTTGTCAAGAATTAGAAATAGTTCCCTGAAGCCAACAAAAAGTTTGCATTTACCAGGTAGTCTGGGAAAATGCTAGTGAAACAGACGGCTTTTCGTTGCTCCAAAATGATAGTACCCAGCTGTAACAGAAACGCAAGTGTTTCACAAAAAAGGCCCCTGCACAGATGCAAAGGAAAGGCTTTTCCTAACTCTCTCTGAATTCTATAGGCCAATCCAGAGTATGAGAGAATAAGGCACAGGTCTATAAAGGTCGGTAAGGCTTGTGCATCGTTCACTTAGAATCATCATGGTTGGAAAAGACCTTCAAGATCATTACTGTAAATGGGAAGAGAATACCTGGCCACTGGCTGCTATCAGAACTAGACTAGGCAGATAATAATTTTCTCATTTTTAACATTGCTGGCCTAGTGCAGGGGAGTGCAAGTGAATGAAAAGCAGTTGGACATTTGAACATCTGAATTACTTACATCAGTGCCTCCCACAGCAATACCCGCTAACAGTAATAATAAAAAACAGCAGGTTTCCCATCAGAGCTAAAACAGGTGTTTCCTATACCATCTGGACCTTAATGCCTACCAGTTACTGTATGCCAAGTACTTACAAATGACCCAGAGGCTTCGCAGCTGAGAGGATGTCAAAGGCAGTGTTAATCTGCAGCAAAGGTGACGCTCACGTGTAAGAAACATTTTAAAATGCTCTGATGGAAATAGAGACAGTAAAATGGTGAGCTGACAGGTAGAAGGAATATCTTTGTGCTAGTAAAAAGCAAAAATAATACAAACATCACTGCTGAAAGTAGTCTGTGAAATGAAGGATGTGGTTTTAAAACTTTTCCTGCAAGTGCTTTTCTGAAAAGAGTGACAGTTCGTCAGCTGGTAAACCAGGCCAGGAAAATATCTGTGCTGAAAGGTCCCCTGCTTGGAGACATTGCTCCCATGGAGCGTTTTGCCTCCAAGAGCTCCATCAGCTCCATCTCTGCAGCATTGCTGGAGGGAGCAGCCCTTGGCTCTGTGCTGTGAGGGATACCCCCAAACGAGCAAGGACACGCTTCTCCCCTCTATGTTTTGTCCTGTACATGCCTCTGGAGACATATCCAGCACTGAAATTTGCATCTCTCCCTTGGCTGACAACAAACAGGCTTGCTCTTCATCCGTGTCTGGAGCTGAACCAAGCAAAACAGTAGCAGGTCTGAGCCCCTGCTGAAAAATGCCTGGAAGCCAGGGGGAGAATGTGACCCCAAGTGGAGCCAAGGCAACCAGACCTGAGGGATGTGTCCAGGTGCTGTGGGTCCTGTTTCCTTAACCTTTATCAAGCGCTAGATGAGGTAAAGGTCCAGCATGGCAAGTAGGATACAGTCAGATCATCCATCGTTTCTGGATTAAACATTGACTTCCAGGGACCTTCCAAGGCTTCTCCAGCCAATATTTCCATTGCCTTTCAGATCCATTTCCAGTCTGGCCTTCAAGGCTGATTTGGAAAAAATGGGGATCTGTGTCTGTATGGACTGGTGTGATAATCCTGTAGTCTCAAAGGAGGGTACCAGACACCTGTCTGTGGCCACGGTGGGGAACACATTGGTATGGCACGTTTACATCTCGCTGCTGCTGCAGAATCACAAATTGCTGCTGGGCGTTAATGAGGGCTCCCTCCACAAACGTTATCCTGGGAGAACAGGGTGGGAAACAGGTACTTGTTTCTCCATTCACTGACAGTGAAAACCATGTGAAAGCCCAGCTTAAAGGTTGTTTGGTTTGAACTCAGTTTACAAGCTCAGTTACAGGAGTGTTCTGTGGCTTTATGCAGCCTTGCTACTCACTGCCTCTTTTTATATACTCCACTCAGCTATGAGTGAGCTTTATCTGTTCTCTGTTTACTATTTGTGCATATTTTTTAAAACAAGGAAAAAACTGCCAGAAAAATTCTGGCACTTTTTATGCATGTGACAGCTGTGGTATAAATAAAAGAAAATGATTTTTTTTTTCCATATCTGCTTAGAGCTCGTTTGTCCAGGGTGTTTCAGGCAGCAAAATTAGATCAGTAGCAGCTTTCTCAAACATGTATTTTTTTCATGTATTTTTTTCTTACAAAATGCTCAATTTCTTTCAGAGTCCATCCAGCCAAGTTCCTACAAAAGACTGGTGTTAAACCGAGATCTTCTGGTGTACTTCAGCCCCCGTGCCCCTGGGAAATGGGAATTGCTTTTTCATATATTAATACATCATTTCATGAAACAATATGAATGAGGATGTTTGGGAAAATATTAGAGGTCAATTCCAAGCTTTTATAACTCTTTATTTAAACCTGTAATAATGGGAAAACTTTGCTAATATAAAATGTCCATGAAGGCTGTTCTTGTGGTGTATCTTCCCACTAGATGGTGCTAGAAAATAAAGTAACTGCCCTGAAAGCGGCACCTGCTGATGATTCCCTGCGCTGGGAGAGAGGCCCTGCAGCCCGCAGGGCAATGTGGAGCTGGGGATGGGGGCACCTGGTTCACCTGGTCCAACCTCCCGGCTCAGCCAGGCTCAGCTTGATCTGCTTGCTCAGGATTGTGTCCAGTTGGGTTTTGAACATCTCCAAGGATGGAGACTCCACAACCTCTGAGGAACCTGCTCCAGCGTGCACCACCCTCACAGGTAAAAAGGGTTTTCTTCTGTTCACTGGGGATTTTCTGTGTTTCAGTTTGTTCTCGTTGCCTCTCATCTTGCTGCTGGGCACCACTGAGAAGAGTCTGGCTCCATCTTCTTTACATCCTCCCATCAGGTATTTATACAGATTGCTAAGATCCTCCTGAGCCCTCTCTTCTCCAAGCCAGTCGCATCTCACTCAGCTTGTTCTTATTTGAGAGACACTCCAGCCACTTGTATCCCTTCACCGGACTCACTCCAGTATGTCCGTGTCTTCCTTGCACCGGGAAGCCCAGCACTGGACCCAGCATTCCAGAAGTATCTGACAAGAGTTGAGTAGAGGGAAGGGTCCCCTCCCTCAACATGCTGGCAACGCTTCTCCTAATGCAGCCCAGGATACCACTGGCCTTCTTAGTCATGAGCCTACATTGCTGGTTCAACTTGTTGTCCTGGACTTTTCTGTCGAGTTGATTTCCAGTTGGTGGCTCCCAGCCTCCACTCGTACATGGACTTATTCCTCCGCAGGTGCAGGACTTTGCATTTCTTTTAGTTATGCATCACATGTTCCTATGATGCACAACTTTGAAATGTGCAAAGTGTATGGTTTAAAATCAGCTTGAATCCATCATACTTTCAATAATCTGATTTTAGTTAAATTTAATCTACTTAGTGCATAAATATGCCCTAAAAGATATGAGTTATCATATTCCTCTCACATTAAGCACTGGGGCAGTTAGTACAGGACATGACATAGATGCAAGGTTCAGACTCCTCACCTCTAGCAAGGCTGCTCCACACTCAGCCAAGGAGCGCTATTATTTTGCTTTGGAGTTACAAGGGCAACAGCTAAAGCAGTTCCACACACATAGGGCAGATCAAGGATAGCCAAAGTGCCCTTCTGTAGGTCAGCAACTTGAGAAATAGAAATTTCCTTCACTCAAGCCAAAATTTCAAACACTTCCCTAAAGAGAAGTGTCTGCAGTCGCCACAGCACTTCTTTGCACACATCACACTGATCCCACTGCATTTCAGCAGTCCCCCTGCCCCTCGCCAAGGTGTTCATGGGGGTGTGCACTCCAGCAGGAGCCACTTCTACAAGGGCTTCAGCCTCACTTCTCACACATGAGCTTTGCATCCTGACAAGTTGTCCCTCACAAAGGTTTCTTGGGTTTTGGATACCTTGATTTTTGTTTTTGTGAGGGTATTTAATTACTTAAGGACCAAGAGATGGCAGGGAGTAAAGGACATACTTTATATGAAGGTCAACATTCATTTTATTAAATCTGATGCCTCAAATAAGAGCATGAGAGCAAATAAGAGAAATTGAGCCCCAGGGAAATGGCAGCACATGAATAAAAAATGTTGGATCATCTCCTGAATTAGGGCTTGGTTGCTCACTTGTCTTAGCTCAGCATGAGTCCATATTACAGACCAAGGGGCAACCTGACAATGAACCTCCAGCCATGTGCCCAGCTGTCTCCTGGATATGGGCACCTGCAGGAGACCTAGAACAGAGGTGGCAGAAAACTAGCTACTGGCTTTGTTGTCTGGTTTGAACAAGGACAAGAGAAAGTTTCCTATGACATTTCCTAGGACAGAGGAAATGGCCTCGAGTTGGACTAGGAGAGGTTCAGGTTAGATATTAGGAAAAAAATTACACACAGAAAGAGTAGTCAAGCGTTGGAATAGGCTGCCCAGGGAAGTGGTGGAGTCAACGTCCCTGGCAATGTTCAAGAAACTTGTAGATGAGGCCCTTACGGACATGGTTTAGCAGGCATGGTGGTGATGGGTTTACAGTTGGACTCGATGGTCTTGAAGGACTTTTCCAACCATACTGATTATATGAGGAACAGTTCCTTGATGTGTCTCAGCATGTGGCTGTGCAACTAGAAAGAGTCCAATACTCCTCAGCATCCCCACACACTCTCCCCTCCATTTCAGTGGGTGACAGGCTATGAAGTGCCAAGTAGAATGCTGAAGAGAAAAATCTTTATAACTGCACATATCTGGAAACCACGACATCTTTTTCCGGGCATTTTTACCATACAGATCTGTACTTTGTTCAGCATATATCTATACAGAATTCCCCTTAGATTTTCTTCCTTTCCACCGTTCCTGGTCCAAGAAAATCAGATGCAGCCATGTGAAGAATGTGGGTGATACAAGTAATTTCCGCGGCTGCCCAGAGGCTGAGTAATTGAGACTGAGAAAAGCCATATCCAGCAGAAAATCTCTTTGGCAAACAGAGGTCAGTAGTGTCCCGAAGCCTGGGACCCTCAGACCCCAGGTTGAGAGACGGGGACATCTTCCTCCCGAGGCTACCAGTGAGGGGAAAGGGACCAAACAGGTTAAAGGTTTCGGGCACTATGATGTTTTCTCTCACATTTTCAGGATTTTTTTTTCAGTTCATTTTTTTTTTCAGTTCGAAATACACATCTAGAAAATAATTTCTAAATTTTTCTTACCCAAATTGAGTTTTCCTGTTTTCCTTCAGTATTTTTTATGAATTACAAAAATTAATCATTCTGGCTAATGGACATGACAAGCCAGATTCGGATCCAGGCCTTAACTCAGACTCACTCTCTCTGATTAAACAGAAGTTCTCTAATTTTACAAGTGACAACGAGATCAGCTGCTTGCCCTGTGTTCCAGTGCTATTCGTATTGTGCAAAGAGTGTTCAGATATAGACTAAAATACTGTCAAATGGTCACTGTTTTCCATGAGTTTTAGTCTTGTATACTTTTCTTCTGATTTTTATATGCAGAAAAATGAGAGAAACAGGTCTAATAAAGGGTATAAGTGGTGAATCTGGCCCTTAAAGCTACAACCCTGTGTAGTCTGGAAAAACTTTCCAGGTAGAAATGAGGGCTACAAGTCATAACCATTTCTTGCAGCAGTCACATGAAGGCCAGCTAAGGTCAGGTCATCTGCAATAAGCAGATATTTCCATGCTGGAGAACTGGGTAATGTGGTCCTGGCACATCTCTGTTCCAAACACATGTCCAATATTTGGTATTACAAATCATTTATTAAAGCTTAGCCAATCATAATAGCAAATTTGTGTGCATGTGAAGATCTCTCTATTTTGCCAAAAGTAGCCCATGCATGAAAAATATTACATAAACTTTCTGAATGTATATCAAAATAAATATTACAAATTACAGGAAATATGCTAAAATGACTCCCATTAAAGTTTCAGGATTTGTTTAGGATTGCTCTGATGGTTATAAAAGTGTCTCCTCTAATATCCTTCAGGGGACATAATAACTTTGCTTTGGTCATTTTCTCCCCTCAAAAACATGCCAGTTTATTCTCCTATCTAGCAGAACTCCCTAAGGCACAGCTCAAAGTCTAGACACCTGCACTTGTCTGGACTGGCCTCGCTGCTGAGCTGGTTCCCCCCAGGTCAGAAACACCCTCAGTGCCAATTTTCCGGTGCTGATTGGCACGAGCCCTCCATGCCACGCAGAGCTGGCTCTTCAAGGCGCCACCTCACTCCAGACGTACCTGCAGTGCTCACAGCATGTCTCCATGTTATGCCAACCCTTTAAAGGCAGGTGTCAACGCTCTTTACAGAGCACAGCAGTACCAGAATTTGAAATGCCACTGTATTCACAAAGTGTGAAATCACATAATTGCCTCATTTGATGTCTTTCAGCCTGGCCTTGCAACAGCTCTTCCTATCCTCACTTCACAGCACAATAGTGACCTTCTTATTGTGACATTAAAGGAGACCTTGGGAGAGTGATCAAGTCATCAGACGTGGGCAAGCGGAATTTCCAAACAAGCAAGAGATCAGAAAAAAACTCAAATCTACTCTACAACATGTGGCTGTGAAGCAGCTCTTCCTACCAGGGCCGCTCACTCTCCCCGTTAGCTGACTCAGGCCCAAATGGGCTCCTGCTATGCCATGACCAAGAGAGGCAGAGCCTGGGCACTCTTGGCACCTTGCCCATCTGCAAACACAGCTCATCTAGGTGAGTGTGGACCCTTCAAGCCCCATGACATGCTTGGGGAATATGGAAGGAAGCACAAAGGTTGTAAGGTGCAATGTGCTCAAGGTCCTTCTTGAATCTGCTTTTCATTCTGCAGCAGACATGACTGGGCTTCCCTAGCAGGCTGACACCTGCATTTAGCCACAAGCTGAACCTCATTCATAAAGCCCAACACTTTTCACTGTTAGTGGCAATGATCTTTTTATTTCAAGGTGTTTGGGATTTTACCTCAAGAATAAAGAAAAAACTATGCCATTCATAGGTTGAAACCTCATATGCTACAAATAGCCATAGCTCATTTAGAGTCAAGGGAAAAGTATTTGGAAATATTAGATAAGTCCTAAGCCTACCCTAACAAGAAACTTTGCTCAGTTCTGATCAATCTGTGTCAAGTTATGATGCAGAGAGATAGTGGGCTGAAAGACAGGAAATGAAAATGATTATAGTGGTGGAAAAAAAGAGCAGTGGGAAAGATTAAAATTGTACAAGTCAATAAAACTGTAAAGTTACACTTTTAAGGATAATTTTTAAATGAACAAAAGAAACAAAATTTTATATCACATTATCTCTGGCACTCACTGCTGCATGATTTTATTGAGGCCAAGCATATATCAGGTTTCTAAGAAGACCTAGATGTGGATAAACTAGATCCATATGAAGACATATATCATTAGGTTGTAAAACATGCAAATTTTTTTTTAATGCAAAGCTTTCATGAGTCAGGCAGTTTATTCCATAGCGGTATATTATGGAACCTTTGATACTTTCTATGAAGCACCAAGTATTTGTCACTGACATACTGCTGTGCTAACCCCATTGCCACTTTCTCAGAGAGGAAAAGGCGATGAAGAAACCTAGTCCTCGCTGTGGCAGAGCTGATGAAACAGTGAGCTCCCATGGAAGATAGCCTCGAGGAACTGTAACTTGTCACATACCTTTGCCTTCAGGCTTGTGTGGGTGGGAAGCTACCATGGAAAAGTCCAGTGTGCCCAGAATAACTCAGCAAGGAGCCAGCATATGAAGTTTAAATAATTCACCCAAGGTCACGCAGCAAATCATCAGAAAAACTGTGGGCTCTAAGAGATTTCTATCTCATAGTCTGTTCGTTAGCCAACACTGCCTATTTCCTGCTATGTAAATATATCTAATAAAAAGGAAGCATTCTGCTGAGCTGGGTGCTGCATAGCGATCTTTCCCCATAAATACTCTCAGATATGTCACTTATCTCTCTTGGCCCACTTCAGACAGCATATTAAATACTCCTACTCTTGGCCAACCGTATATTTTCTGTGCCTCTCTTCCCCGCCCAGATCTTTCTCTCACATATGGAAGAAAACCAGCCGGAGCCAAGCCATCCCCGTCACGACTGCGGCTCGTTACTACAAGATACGATCTCTCCCTGCATCCTCCCTCTCATGAAGAGCACAGCATGTGGGCTTGTGGTACAGCGACAGTAAGTCATGCTGACATGCGGGAAATACAAACCAGGAAGTTTTATTTTCCATGCTGATGGGATAGCGCTGGCTGGGCATGGCCAGTGCGCTCACCGCGGGTGGAGGGGATGATGTGAGGCACAGGATTTTCCGCCTCCGCACAGCCAAGTTGCTATGCAAGGGGCTAATCTGGATGTGCTGGTGCCAAACTGCAGAAGTGCCAGGAACGAGTATATAATGAATACATAAAAATAGCAACGCGTGCGGCTGAGGGATGTCGCTGAGCTGGGAGAGGTGGCAGCTCTGCCACGCCAGGCCGGATCCCGGCTCCCCAGCACCTCCTGGCCGTGGGTTCACCCACACTTGGCATTTCCTGCCCCATCAGAGGCAGGAGCCGCTGACCTGGCCCCATGGCACTACGCAGGGTCCCCGGCCCCATGGGAGCGCAGGCGCCCCTGCTTGTGTCCAAGCCATGGGCCTCACAGGAGTGGGCTGGCATCTGCAGCTGGGTCACGACCAGGGAAAGCTGGGGCATGGCTATCCAAAACATGAGATTTCTTGTCTGACAGTCCCCACAGAGCAGAAGCCGCTTTTATTCACACTGGTACCACCAGATGAGGTTGGGTCCGGCCTGCCACCAAGGTGGGAGACATCCGTTCTGGACACCAGGAGATCCCTGGGCTGAGACCTTGCCTGTGGCAGAACTGGCTTTCATGTTTTGAGGATTAATCTAAACTTTCACTGGCAAGGGTGGAAAGGAAACCTGCCTCAGTGAATGTTTCTTTCTCAGCTGGTGGTTACAGGCCGCCAGGTCCTGCCTCGGCCCCGCAGCCTGAGGGCAGACAGCAGCGTGCTCATCCCGGCCAGCAGCGCGGACCAAGGTGAGGGCCGGGTCCTCGTGGCCAGAGGTGCTGCCCGAGGAGTGCAGCCATGAACACCTACACCAGGGTGGCACAGGAGACCTGGAGATGCCAATGCTGCTCAATAACCCCGTCTTCACCTGCTGACTCACTCTGCCCTTTGGCAGAGAGCGCTCCAGGGGTCTGCTCAGTACAGCCTTCCTTTTCTTGCTGCTCTGCACCAGGGGCTGCTCTTCAGCTCGGGCTGAGGGTGCACAGGCAGACGTAGGCAGATCGTTTTGGAAATACAGTTGATGCAGTGCCATCTACTGACGTACGCCGCACGGGGACGCGGCCCGCTGCTCTGGGAAGATAGAGCAGAGCAAGAGAGCGACTGAGCACCTACCTTCTCCTGCTGAGCCGGGAGGAAAGGGGCTTTCCCGGGAATTATCTTGGTTTGAACCACTCAATTTTCACAGGCCACCAGGAGTAGCTGCCCTATGGCTTGGTGGGGAAGAGAAGGTATCTGCTGCGCCCGTGTGGCACTGAGTGGCCAGCACCCACCTCCATCCCACATCAGCCTTTCTCACGGCTTGCCGCCTTGCTTGCTTGAAAGGCAACGAAAACCGTTGCTGGCATAACCAGATAAAATCCCCTAATCTCCCTAGAAAACATCGTTCTTGAGCACCTCACCGTCCAGCCCGCTGTGCCATGTCTGTGGCATCCTCCGATGGACACAATGTGCCACCGCTGCTGGGCATCACTGCCATCAGGTGACCTGCCGGCTGTGGGGCGGCATCGAAACCTGCCGTAGGGCACAAGGGAGCGAGGAAACTTCTCCTCACCCCCAGTCCAGCAAAGGACGGGGAGCCCTGGGTCTGTGGCTCCTGCCACTGCAGCCTCCAAAACACCTGGGTTTTGTCTCCTCTTCAGCAAACTCAGTCTGCATTTCACACCTGAAGATGCTCATGTTCTGGATGTGTGGGCAGGAAGAATTTCTGCAGAGGCCAGGCTGATTCAGGGCAAAATCTGATGGAAATGCTGTAAAACACCAGCACACAGGGTTTCACCAGTACACAAAATGCAGGACACAGGGATACATCAGGGAATGTGGGGAATCGGAACAGCCTTTCCCCAGCTCCTGACATTAGCATAGAGGTCACAAAATGACATTTGCTAGTATAAGCACAGAGATGGAGGAGTTGTTTTGTAGCTGTGGCAGTTTTTAGGCATAGTAACTTCACAGCAGCAGGCCTATATAGCAACACTCAAGACCTGACTGCTTCTAACGCAAAACAAAATTTGCATAAATATCTGCTGAGTCTCAGAGTTAGGCAGTCTAAAAAGCCAAATTATTGCAAAATCTTGGGCAAATTACAAGCTTTGCTGGTGCTATGATAAAAATAGACTAAGAGTGTTATTTAAAGGAGAAGGAAGGCTGTGTAAAGGAAGAGGAAGGCTGATCACTTACTCAAAACATAAGGAGAGGGTAGTTAAGTATATTTAAATAACTTATTTCCCTATCCTAGGGTTTTCATTCAATTCTCAGGCAAAGCAGCAAAAAACAATTGCTGGCGTATGCTTGATCAGCTAATAGTGAGTTTCACTGAGCGCCAAAAGAAATTAGTAAGGGTTTTTGAACTTGTTTTGTTTTGTTTTTAATGAATGCATTAACTGTGTTTAGTTTTACAAATTGTTGGATGTGGGACACAACTATCCTAGTAAGGCCAAATCCAAAGCATTAACTGTGTTTAGTTTTATAAATTGTTGGATGTGGGACACACAACTATCCTAGTAAGGCCAAATCCCAATTCCAGACTGCTTGAACAGTGAGCTCACCTGTGCATAAAATGTCAACATGCTCTTCCCACCAGATTCATCATGAAAACTTTTTGAGAGACTTTCATCCTCCCAGTGCCAGCTCATCACCATCTCAGTCTCAAACAAAAGGTTTAATGGGAAACATATGATCTTCACTTGATGCTAAATATAAGTAAACCATTACTGCTCAAACTAGGAAAAAATGATTGACCACTTTTTCTCAAAACCCAGGAAATGTCAGTCTTAAAGATTTGGCATGTATGAGTTTGTAACAACTTATAGAGATTTAAGAGCTACTTCTAAAACCAGCTGATAATGACAGACTTTGAGGCATACAGGCCCTTAAACCTTCTTGGTTTCAAAATATATTAGTACCGGAAAATTCAGAAAACTTCAAATGACTGAGGCTTTTTTTTCATCAAAAACCACTGCAAGCTAAAACTTTTGCTAAAATGCCAGGGTAAATAAGTGGTTTGTGCATGACTTTTATGGAGATACAAGTTCCAGGCTTGTATACAACAGGAACAGTGGTTTATTCTTCAAGGAAATGACATTGTATACTGATGATTATTTTTATAGGTCTTGTTGTTGTTATTGAAACTTGAAAGCGCTTATCTTTATGTAGCTTCCTCTATCTCTATCAACTAGTTGTAAACTATATTTGATTTTCCAGATCCTTTTCAGTCAATGTTATTTAATAATAACTCTAGTGTATACAGAGCAGAGCAGCCAAAGGGCGGTTTTTAATTTGCAGACTGGAGGAAGCTGTATTATAGCCATGCAGGGAGGAACTTCCTGCCCATTTTTTATAAACTAATAAAGTTTTGAGAGGAGGCTAATCTTCCCCTTACTGCATGATTCCTCTTCACGTGAAACAAGAACCTATTGCCAAAGGAAGGAAAACTGTTTGCAGAAAACAGTTCTGCTCAGCTCTCAGGATACTGCCTGGGGATGAAGGAGTGAGATACCAGAATATATTAAACAGATTAAGTCCTTGCATAATTGTCAAGGAAGTGGTATGAACTTCTGGGAAATCCATAGTTCCTGCTTAATACACGAACAGATTAACAGTGTTTTGCAGACTGGGTATGGTTGTACAAGTAAGGTGACATTAATATGGCTGGGCAGTGATCGTAATGACTGGATGGGATAAGTCCTGATTCCTTCTGGGCTTATCATCTTTCCATCTCAGCCCAGAGCAGACACTGTCTTCATTTATCCATTTGGGCATATGTTTAGTACTGGAATACCAGAATACTGGTTCCTTCATCAAATTACATTTATATGAGTTTGAGGGCCTTTATATTTGTTCAAAACCCACTGTACTCTCTCATAATACTTTTTTTATCTCATAATAACATTTTGAATTTGAGAGCAAGAGCCTCTCCTTACAGAATACTGCAGAAGTCATCAAAAATTCAGAAGTCCCAAATGATGAGGTTTTTGCCCTCTGTTCTCTGTGAAGAGCAGCTCGCGCATGGCTTGGGTCTGGCAGGACCCTGGCTTTGGGTTTCATTGTGCACAGGAACAGCCCCCAGGCCCTCGTGACACTTCTGCTCCATGACCACAGAGCAGGTGACCCACATGATACGTCACCACCTGGTTGTACCATGGGCTCTAGTTGTGGGGCCCTAGTGGGAGAGGTTGAGCTGATTTCTGATGCTAATGTTAGTTCCTTCTCTCTTCTCCTCAGGATGTGCTCTAAATGACAGCAACACCACAGCACAAGAGCTACTTCTGCTAAAATGTCATCATGGCAACTGCTTGTGACGCCTGCCCAGCTTGGGCACTGCACTCAGAAAGCAGGAGAAATAATTGGATTATTTCTCAGGGCCAGGAGTAGAAGAGCTAGGGACAGCACAGAAAAGTTACTTTCTTACCAATGAAAACTTAATCAATACTCAAGAATGACTTGGATATATAATTTTTTTTTTCTGATCACAAGTTCTCCAGAAGCAGTCAATTTGGGCAAAGGAGCAGGGTATTCCTTTGTACCTGGAGATTATTTACCAAATCTTGGAAGGAAGGAGGGTTCTGGATAATTTCTGGTCTGTAGAGGGTTTTTTTCTTATGTTCTTTATAATAAATTCACCATGTTCAAGCTTTCTTTCTGCCAAGGACAAAATACAGCTGGCCAACATTTGTTTTCAGAAAATTTCAGAAAGTGATTTCAGGTGTAAAGGAATTGTGGCATTTGGAATTGTGGCATTGTTTTTATAACTATTCTGCAATGTTGCCTTGAAATCCTGTGGAAGTCTCCTGCACCTGTTGGGCAGTTTCTATCAGTGAATTCATTTTCTAAAATACCATGTAATAGTCATGACAAGAGCTAAGAACAACCAGAAAACAAAGTTGTTTTAAAAGTCTATCCAAGTTTTAAAAATAAAGCCAGTTCAGTTCTAGTAGCAGCAAATAACCTTTTATCAGCTCTGTATCTCTTTGTATCTCTGCTTGTTTTCAAAGGTTACTTGTCTCTGTTTATTTTTTACCAGGTTTTTATACTTTTGTCACCTGCCTTCCACTACAAGTGACCTCACTGGAAAGTCCAAGAAAACCTCAACATAAAATTTGCCAACGCTCCCAAAGCAAGAAAAAATCACCACTACTTCCCATTTTTCAACAGATGCAGTTCCATGGGTGTCCTCTATAGCGCTGATACAATTAGGAAGCTGCTCTTAGACTGGGGTAAGTCCCAGTAAAAATCTTCTGAGTCTCAGACATTAAACAAAATATTGATTGTATTTATTTTATACTTCCCTCTTATACTGCAATCTTTGCAAAGTCTAATCTGCATTGCTTTGTTTTTGCTTGTTATACCAACCTCGTAGGCTCTTAGAAAAACACATTTTTGTAATAAAAAAGTTAGTATAACAAGTTTAGCCAGTAAAAAACTCTCTTCCTCAGGTTGTTTTATACATGTGTTGATTAGGCTTATTTTTCTGCACTTCTAGCAATTTTCATCAGAAGTAATGGATCAATCAGTTGTCAGTCAGAGAAGAAAACCTTAGAAAAATCGTGAAATCTTTAAATCTTTGGGTAATATTAGGAGGCTGCTCAGAAAAAAAAAAAAGAAAGAAAAAAGAAAGAAAGAAAAAAGAAAGGGTGATGACAAGAGCTGTGCCAACAGCAGTGAATGCAGAGGGCTTGCGACACGCCAGCTTTGGGTCTCTGAAGCTGGTGAAAGGTAAGACAAGGTGGGAGCTTTCCCAGAGGTGAGACAGGATTTAGGAGAGGAAAAAGTCACAGGAAATGGGTGGACATAACCCTGGAGAACTGGAGAGTGAGCAAAAGCACAGCAGTTCAGCCCAAAAAGGTCACATAGAAAGGCCAGCTCAGACCTCCAAAATAAGGTCACCAAAGTCTCAGCCACTTTTAAGTGAAGCCTGTATAACCATTGGGGCTCCCCACACCGGAAACTTGCTGCAGCTTGTCTGATCTCAGTGTGCAAGAGCAAATACTTGTTTCCTTCTGTGACGCTTAGAAAGGGAACCGGAGAGTGACTCATGCCTGGTTAAGTTTTGTGCCTTGCAAAAGGCAAGTTTTGTGCCTTGAAAAAAGGGGAAAAGTCACTTGGATGAAAGTGAGACCAAGAAATAAAAGAAGTCGAAATGCTGAGACAGCAGAGACAGGGAGGTGAATCAGTAGCCCAGAGAGCACTGTGGCACCAGCAACCCGCATGAGCACGTGCCTACAGATGATAGAACATGGGTAGAAGAAAGATGAGACTGGAAAGGAAGAAACATGAAATTAAAAGAGAATCCGGAAAAAAAAAAAAAGAGCTAAATTTCAAAATCAGAAGGAAAGCAAGGGATAAGCTACTTTTTTTTCACAGTGTTTTTCCACAGCACACAGAGACTGCAGTGGTCAGGATCCAGAGATTCAGCAGAATTGCAGCTTAAGGTACTCTAGCTTCCTATTACTGACTGCTCACTGCCAAAATCATTCATTTCTATTGTGAGAAGATTTTTAAGTCAGACCCATTTTCTAGCAGGAGTGAGAGGAAAACTTATTCTGTGCATAGGGAATGAGTATTTTTGGAAGAGAAGAGGGCTCCTTTTTCGAGCATTGCAGCAGATGGCTGCCTTCGGGTTACACCACCCTGTGACAGCAGCACCAGGAGAACTGACAACCTCTGGCTGCTGCACAACTGTGCTAAGGGACAGAACGCAGGAACAAGTCATGCCAGTATTTAACTTTGTGTGTACATGTTTATATTTTAGTTTTCCTCCTGTGAATCTGGATCCTCCAGCTCCTACTGTACAGATAGCTCAGTTTACCTCTTTAAAAAAAAAAAGTTTATGAAAATTCACCTCCAATTAATTAAATTTACACTGCTAGCACCAAATAATTTTCAAGCCCTTGCCATTTTCTTCTGAACAGCTTTAAAGCTCTGTCATATATCTTGCAGCAGTAAAACTGCTTTTTGGTGTAGCTAGTGTTCCTCTTTTCCCCTATCCCTTTCCAGGCTCCAGAGAATGAGACTCACCGGTCCAAGTTCTGCAGTTCCCGAAAATGCAGCTGCCGAAGAAGCAGCACTAGATGGCGACAGACGTTTTCAAACCGAAGATGATGGGTCAACTAGAGT
Source organism: Tinamus guttatus (assembly GCF_000705375.1). The sequence continues at coordinate 73,246 of NW_010583321.1, forward strand.
CTCTTTAAGATTTGCACAAAGTGTAAGGGTTGTGCTGCAGGTTTTAGCTCCCCAAATCAGCCCCACCTGCAAAGGAATGAGGTTAACTTTGTTAGACCTGTGTCTGGAGTCCAGCTGATCTACAGAAAATGTAAGTCTATATATAAAATGTCTACATTAGTACTGTATATTATATACATTAGTAATGTATATTATATTTTTTTAACATAGTCATAGTTATATTAGCAATACTAATGTAACTGCCCTGTCCGCTCCCAGGACAGCAGTCTAACTTCCCTCTCTTATAGATAACCCTATAGGATGGAAACTATAATATGGGCTGGGCTTCCAGGAATGCAGCATGCGTAGGGTGGTGATCTCTAGGCAGGTTTCTCCAGCTGGAGGGCCTCTGTGGGCCAACAGAGTAAGGCAAATAATCATGTCCTCTTATCTATGCTGTAACTCATGGTCCTCAGCAGTGTAACCTGAGCTTTTTCAACGGGCCAGAATGACACTGTCTGATGACTGTCTGATGACAATGTCCACGTCACTTGAGAATCAAAGGGTTTGTCTGAGCTGAGGCTCGTAGAGCTCCTGATGCCACACGCTGCCTTCCTGCGAATCCTTTGCCGCAACACCTGCACCTGACACATCTCTGTGCCACCAAAACCATCTTCCTCTCATGCTCTGTCTTCGTTTGTCTCGATGCAAAAGTGGAGGTGAAAAAGAAGCAGAAGTGGAAAGGCAAAGAAAAAAAAATCAATACAGTAAAAATCATCTGCAAGGAAGTCATCTGCTTGATGTTCTGGGTGTTAATTTGCTCCCTGGGGAAGCTGTGGGAGGCATCTCTCCTTATTACATGCTGTAAACATGATTAACTTGTTTTTCTGCGTAAATGACCCCTCAGCTATGATTCACTGCTGTCAGTCAACCTGCACAGGAGTTTCAGTTCCAGCTGAAGTAAAATTGTTGGTCTTTTCTGGCCCATCATGCAAAATTGTAACAACACAAAGGTTTAACTAACTGATCCGCTTTGGAGTATTACTGAGTTTTCCAAGGCCTAGAATGCCCTTTTGCCACATGTTCCTGTTTGCCCTCTGCTCTGTTGCTGCTAGTTTTGCTGTGAAGGGGGCAGAAGTGATAGCATCCCAAAAGCGATGGCAACCCCCACTGCATCAGGACATGGGAGAGCAGGCCCTGATGGGACATTAGATCTCGCCCCCTGCTCCTCCAGCCCCCATTGCATATCATCTTCACCACCTTGCAGGACATATTTTGATGACCTTTACGTGTGCCTCCCACGTTTCCCCCATGAGTCAGGAAATATCACACCTCAATAAGGGTGTGTTGTCTCCTCCTTAGCATCAAGGATGAACACAAGCATGGGCAGAGTCCGGTGTTCTCTGAGTGGTGCAAAACGGAGCCCTCCAGTGCATCCTGCCAAGCAAGGCAAGAGCACTTTCTCATGAGTTTCTCACCCTCGCCTGCTGTGCCAATGCAGAATACCTGACATGATGAATTTGCATTATTATGACCAGGTGATTATCAGCATGACCTTGAATAAGGCTGGTGCTCACACATGATAGTGCCTTGTGTACTAAGGTAACTACCTTGGTTGTTCCCAAGTGGTAACACAACCAACATATCTTCCATACACCACTGTCAGGGGTTATAAGCCAGGTATCCTTCAGAAAGCTGTAGAAAAAATTGAGAGAATTCTACATTTGGTGCTGTTTTTCATCTCTTCTGGCCCTCTAAGTGTGTTATCACCCACCAAGCATCTGATGATTGTTAAAATCTTGACTACTGCTGCTTGGAAATCCAGGAACATCACAGAAGCCTTTTAAAATACATCTCTGTTTCTAAGGCCTTGTTAGGGTAGAAGAATGAAACCACATTATCCTCTTCCTTACACTTCAGCTAGCTGGGGTTAGGAGCTGGCAGGAAGGCACAGCCCGTGAAGGAAGGCGGGTGAAAGATGGCAAGGCAGAGGGCAAGGTTCCTCTGTACGCCAGGGCTGTGTGTGTGACCAGACTGCGAGAGCTGCCCGGAGGACTAGGAGGAGGAGGAACGGAGGAGACGGCCCCAGAAGCCCTTGAAACATGCCTCAGAGCTGCAAGGGCAGAATGCTGCCTTGAAAAGCAGCCTTCTTGCTGGGACAATTTGCCTAATGTCTCGACTCCTCCCACCACCAAGAGTGTTGTTGGTATTTTCTATCACTACAGAGGAATCCTGAGAAAAACTCAGTATTACATCATCCATTTCTCCTACCAGCCAAAACTGCTCACCACACCCACAACGGGCCCAAAGACACCCGTCTGAGCTAGCAAGCAGACTCCTGTCGAGACAAAGAAATTGTGATCAAATGCCTCCCTCTCTCCAGCAAAAGCAAGATTGTGATTCTGCGATTCCACTGGATATTCCAGCATGAAGGACACTTCAAAATTGCTGATTTTGATTGTGTCTTGATCAACCAGCATACTTAGAGAAAAATAAAGAAATTCTCACCATCTCTAATGATGCTTTTCGGCCACTCTTACACAATGTTAGCAAATTAATATTTATCCCAGCATCTGGACAGACATCCACCAGCCAGCCCGGGAATAGATAAGCTGGCATAAAGCCTTACACTTTGGCAACAGTAGCTACAATAGAAAGCTAGAGGTCAAGCAATTCAGAGAAGAGCTGCAGCCCACTGTCTTCAGGCTCCACCTGAAACTCAAAACAGTTTTGGAATTTTTTGATTTTTTTTCCCCCTTTGGTAATTCAAAGGAGTAGAGTCCATTTCTCCTATTACCACATTCATTTTCATGAGTGTTTGGGCTTCTGGTTTCCAGTTGCAACCAAAAGCAGAAGTGAAAAGGGGCAAGAAAGGCCTTTCTCAGGATATTTTAGGCTCAACAAAAATCAGGAGGTTTTAGAAAAAAACAGCAGCATAATGAGGTAAGTTAGTGTGTGCTTAGCTAATGGAAAACCAAATCTGACACTTGCCTGTCTTGTGAACTGGCCACATACTTTCTCCTCCCTCTTAACTACCCACTGGGTAAAAACATCCACAGTTCAGTTCTACTTTTGCCTAGCACAAAAAAAAAAAAAAGAAAGAGAAAAAGAAAAATAATGCTTCACTATTCAGCAGGGATTCCTGTATGGAGATCTCAAAATAACTGGTAACTTTTACTTAACTAAAGTAGGAACTGAGGAGCAAAAGCTTTTCTGAATACTGGGCCTTACCTTCCTTGCTCAAGCTTATGCTCTACTTTTGGTGCAAAACACAGATATCCTGCTTCCTTATCTAGGTAATAATATTTCTACAAATTTTCCTTCAGAAGATGGCCATATTTTAATGTGTCTCCTTTCCACAGTCATTCTTTTATACTAACTTGGTGTTTGCCAACGAGAGAGTTGCTAATAACGCCCAAGTCCTTCCAGCCTAAGGCCTACCACACTTCAGCGGTTTGCTCTTCTTTGCTGACTGCCCTCCTACCATGGGCCAAGGACACAGTGGGGAATAGAAGGCTTTGCTATGGCCACTGGTTTCTTCAGATTCACTCAGATATCATTAGAAATGTTGGAGTAAAAAGCAAGAGAAAGACACTGGTTTCTGTGGTTGACTCTGATCCGTATTTACTGTTCAATGTTACAGGACAATGGAAAGGGCCTGGACCCAAAAGCTAAGGTTGAATGAAGAGCTTTGAGGAAAAATAGTGCAGTCAAGATAGAGAGCTGTTTATGTATCTGGACACTTTGTACTTGGGAAAGTGATGGATGAGTCTGAAAAGCGAAGATGTTTACCGAGAGCAATGACACGAAGTGTAGACTCAGGGCTGAAAAGCTCATGCTGCAGCAATGAAAGTCTAGGCATTTTTCTTTATGGTAATACCAATTATGATAATACTAGGTGAACAGAAAACCTTACTGGTCACTATCTGAAATGTCTCTTCTTTAAGCGTCTTCCTTAGCTTGCTGTAGTTGTGCTGACTTATTCCAAGAAGATTTGGTCACAGTTGATTGGTATTATCATTTTCTGGGCAGCAAAATGTTCTTGAGACCCACAACTTACCATCAGGACAATCCCCTGTTCAGGTCTAAGTTTCAGCAGTTGAAAAAAATTGTATCTCTTGTGCCTGGTCTTGCTTGAAAAGAAGAGAAAAATAAGATACAGGAGTTGACAAAAGAACTCCAGAAGACAAACAAATGTGCATCAAGGAGAAATGTAGTATTCATACTAATGAGGACAGTTATCTCTTCCAGGCTGAAGGTGCAGAAGCTGTTGAAAAAGTGCCTCTCTAGAGAAAGAAGGGATACTGAAAGTCACCATTCCTAATGTGATGAATAAGTAGGGCTGTAGGCATAAACAGGGAGCCTGCAAAGATTAGGTAAAAGGACTGAGCAGCCAAGGTCATGTCACAGTGTCAGGGGAAAGTGAGAGCATCATGGGGCAAGCCAAATTAATCAAAGGGCATCAAAACAAACAGCAAAATATGGGTTAAATGAAGTGGAGAAAGAACTTACCACAGAGCTCTTCCTCTTTTTTTGCACAACCTGCTGCACGATGCAGCAATGCCTGAGATATTGCAAAAACTAGCAGGATTGTGCTGACATTTTCCCTGACAGTGTTTTTACTAAATCCTCTTATTTCCTCCTAAGGTCTAGTTTTCCTCCAGTTTCCATAGAAGCCTGGACATAAAGTAACAAAAAATGAAATAAAACAAATAAAGAGCCTTTAGATATAATCCAGACTTGGCATCAGCTGATCAGATGCTGGACTTCAGTTCCTAAGTCCCTTTTAGATTCTAACTTCAGGACCTTCCTCCTTTAAGCTCTCAGGAAATCCCCGACTCAGGATGGTTCAAAATTAATGAGCTCAAAGCCCAAAAAGGCATCTGAAAATGTAACAGGAAAAAAAAAAGACTTTTTGTCTGCAATCAGGTACTGTTTAAAAGCGCTTTTTAAAGTAAGCTTTCACTGATGCCAACTCATTTCTTTACTGATGAATAAGATGTATATGGAGGATATATAAGAAACATACGATGCATAATAAACATCAGCCTGAGACAAAATTGCCAAGAGGGGTGTAAAATGAGAGCAAGATGTTCGCTCTGGGTCTCCTTGCCTTGCCCTGCCCTCCATGCACGCAGAGATGCGGCGCCGGAGCAGCGCGTGGTGCCAGCAGATGAGTCACAGCACGGGGGGTGGCAGGGGAAAACCAGCCACTTTGTACCAGGGAACTGTACCCAGCTGTGACTCAAAGGGCATCAGGCGAGGAGCCGCGGCCCCGTGGTGGCCCGTGTGCCAGAGCTGCGCGTTGGTGCCCACCGTGGGAGCCGCAGCCGCAGCCCGCCGGAGCGGTGAAACCTGCAGGGCATGGGGGCCAGCAGCACAAACCAGGGCCTCTGCAGGGCATGGAAAGGGCCGCTGGGTGCTGGAGCTGAGGGATGCTCACAAAATCGTGATTGCATGAAGTGAATGCAGAATTGCAATTTGTTCACTAAATGCTGCAACAGTGGAGGTAAGAGCGCTCAGTGCAACTAGCAGATCAGTTTAAGGCAGAGAAAAGAACGTGGTGTTTTGCTCAGCAGGGAGTGATCCCCTGAATCTGCTTTGCCAGAGGAGGTTGTGGACATGGAGAGCTGCAGGGCTCAAGAAGAGATTTAATAGATACATATGGAGGAACAGGCTGGGCTACCAATTTTAAAGTCCAATGATTGGGGATGTGGGAGAGGTAAAGGGGATGCATCCCAGACAGCAGCAGGCCTGCATGTTCTCTCTTAATAGCATTTTTATCACCACTGTTGGAGACAGCGGAGTGGGCTAGGTGGCCGGTTGGTCTGACACAGGTGGTCATCTCTATGTCCTCATGATGCAGACAGCTACAGCGAGAGGATGCTCAAACGCTTCCAGGCAGCGCAGAGAGGCTGCACTCTCCTTGGCGGCTGTGCCCCTCTGCTCCCAACCAGGGCTACTCTGAGGGCATTAAAGAGAAGTTCCTGTAACTAACACCTGTGAGGCCAGTTTTTGCAGTTTGTGTCATGTAGCCATGAAATTTTTTATTCAGCATTTTTCTTTGTCTCCTGATCCAAAGAGCATGGCAGAGAAAAAAATGACGGGGGCGTTTCTGCTAGAAGCCCCCTAGCTTGTGCTATGCAAAAACAAGATGATAATCATCTCTTCCAATTTTAAGGTTTCTGAAGCATTTCCTCCCTCTGTCCCTCTTTTTCCCTTCCTTTTTGTGCAATTCCTCTGCCCCACACTAGCTCTTTCCCCTCCAAGAGCAGTGGAGCTGGCCTGCAGTTGTGTCTGGTCACCAGAGCATTTCCCTGCCTGGCCCACAGGGACTGCACAGAGCTGCCCATGGAAAGCACCAAACGTCCGGGGAACTGCAGGTGAAGAAAGGCACAAGCCACAGTGGTGGCTCAGGGCTCTTCGAGCCGCCCAGGGCCACGAGAGCCAGGAGATTGGGCAGCGGGCCCTGAGGCCACCACAGCTTCCTGCCCCGGGATGGAGCAGGGCTGCTGACACTGCCTTGCATGGGACAGCGTGTCCTGGCAGCGAGCGTTCGGGACATGCCGCTCTCTGGACGTGAGCCTTTCCTTCCCACACCCTGTAAAAGCGAGACACGGTTCAAGCACACATAAACAAACATTAAATTGTGTTTGGCTCTTGACAGCAAGGAAATAAGCTGAGGCCTCCAAGGCACGTGGCTGAGAAACCAATCACAAATGGGGACACACACACCGAGGTATCCTGCTCCTGGTACAAAGCCCATGCAGTGCATGGGGTGCAAAGGGCCTCGGTTTGAGCAATAGCAAGACCTCTGTGTGTATTGTGGATAAGTGCAAGAGGCAGACCAGCAGATTTGTCACATGTCTCCATCCAGCTGCTGTCCTCCCTACTGCCCTTTCAGCAGATACATCACCCTATGGCTTTGACTCACAAGCTGGCAGTGGAAAGGCTTTGGATTTACCACCTCGTGTCCCGAGAGGAGATGAGATGGAGACACTGACACTGCTGGGAAAGTGGAAATAATCTCTAATCCTTCTTGCCCTGTATTACCGTAATACATTGGTGCTCCAGCCAGCGACTTGCTGAGTGTGGTGACTACGGCCCAGCACAGGACACGTTCCCACAGACATCGTCCTTCCACAAAGTACTTGTCACCAGAGCCAGCTTCAGGCACTGCCAGTGTACTGGGTCAGGTTACTGCCAGTCTCTAGAGCATCTCGCGTCTTCAGCACATTTTGGTGACAATGCAGTTATGAGAAGTCTCATCCTATACTACAGGCTTGTACCACTTCAGGCTTCCTGCCCCGTTCTTCTCCAAACACCATTTACCCTTATGAGGACTGTTGAAAGAGGGGAAGTGTTGATGGCAGTGTTTAGGTTGACCCTTCTGCCTGAGTCAGACACTGAATTTGATAGTGTCTCTCCCAGCGACCTAAAGGTGAAGAGGCAGAAGACAACTGAGCCTGCAGAGTGGTTGCTGGGGACAAGGAGGCAGTGCCAGGGAGCCAGAGGACACCACGCACATCCCTGTGCAGCAGCATGTCAAGAGGGACCTGAAAAAAGGAAATAAGATTTCTGCCTGTAGCCCCCCACACGTATAAGGAACTACTGGGAAGATCTGACAGGGCCAGGCAGTAAAAGATACTCTATCACAGGGAATGGAAATAATAAAATCCTTCCCGAGACCTTGCAAGGATAAGCGATCATTTGGTAAGTGAGGTTAAGCAAGCAATCAAAAGAGGACTTCATTTAGGAAGCCGGCATGATGTGAGGAGCAGGGAGAAGCTGAAGAAGAAATGGTCCATGACGACCTTTGGATGAAGCTACCCATCAGTGTCCTCCCCACCACCACTAGGCTCTGTTCTGCACATGAAACCTGGGTCAGTGGGGAATGGTGTGCAGGGCACCTCAGCATTTCTCCAGCTGCCCGCAGCCCCTGGAGCACTTGCGTGGCCACTGGCAGCCTTCTCTCAGGAGGACCAGGAGAGGAGCATGAAAAAATTAAAAGTACTGTGGAATTTTCTAGACCGACCCTTGCAGGATCAACTGCAAAGTTGGTTAGGTCAGGTTGTCCATGGCCTTGCCCACTCAAGTTTTGAAAATATGTATCTCCAGAAGTACCAATTTGCATACTTAAGGCACCTGACCTTATAAATTAGATTAGAAAATATTCATGCAACCTTACGCACTTGGTTTATTGCTCATATTTTAAAAACTCTTGTCTGAAACTGCTTGGTCAATGAGAGTATGTGACTCCAGCTTGACAATCATAATGTTGCAGAACAGTTCTTGTGAGAGAAGGACCCAGGAGAGAACATTACAAAAGATGAGTCATTCTGAGCAGTCCGATGTTTAATAGATGGACTTGTTTCCTTGGCGTTTAACCTTTGCCTCATTTCATAATCATTTAGGGCAGAGGTGATATTGTCTGCGACAGCATTTGCAAATAAAATACTAATAATAAGATTTCCGAGAAGATGATCTCTCTTCAAGGTTATGGCACTATGTGCTCCTGTGAGAAGCTTGACTCTGTTGTGATGCCTTTTCACATAGCAGCACTCTCTAGTTCACCAAAACAACCTCTAAATATAAATAAGATTTTCTCTCTTTAAGCAAACACTATAATAAATACTATAAATATCCATATTGCAAAATTTAGAAAAATTATCAACTGAAATGTAGTGGCTCAGCATGTAAAAAAGGGAAAGTCTAAGAGGAAAAAAAATCCAGCTGACAGCTAGAATGAACTGAGGTTAGCAACATGTATAACATTTCCTCGTCTAAATCCAAAGTGTTCCTCTGTCTTCCAGTTGGATGAAGACGTGAATTTTCCTCATGCATTCCTATGGTTTGCATTTTTTCTCCTGAGTGCCATGGCAAGGTGGCTTTGCAAACATGGCTTTCCAAATAAATGGAAGTGCTTCTCCCTATTGCCTGTGTAGGTGGGAGGTGTGTATTAAACGTAGCTCTTGCCCATGTCCTGCTTAATGAGGGGCTCATTGCATGGCCCCTTCTGTGCTTTGGGACGAGCTTGCTGGGCAGCGGCCGGGCCGGGCACGCGGTGCTTCTGCTGCCGTCAGGTGTGTGACTGGCGGGGCCGTCGGCTCTGGAAGTCACCCCACACTCATCAGGGAAGGAGGAATGTCTGGAGCCCCATTTACAGGTCTAATGTGTGCAGGAGGAAATACCACACCTCTCCTTAGGCTCTGCACGCTCAGAGACACACCTCGAGGCCTCCTCCCGCCACGTTGTTTCTTGCTTCTTATCATTCACGTGCGTTAAAGGGAAGGCTAAGAAAAGATGCCACAGTCAATAACAGTCGTGCTTCAAAGCTTAAAGATATAACCTACCTGTGTTAGCAGATATGTCTATTGCATATTACTAAGCAGAAAGGTGATCAGAATTTCCCTAAAATTTTTATCATCATTTAGGTCATGGAAATGAACATGTGCTGAAATACTGCACTTTTGGCAAGAAGTCCATTGTAAAGATGCTTGAGGGACACTCATTTCCTTCTCATTTATATGGAGAAGATATGTCCTCAAAGAGCCTTCTCCAGCATCCCCTTGCATTGGTGCCAATGGGAAGGCCAGGATGTGCTGGCACAAGCTGAGGGCCTGGGAAATGGCTGGGATGGCAAGGGAGAGCAAACATGCATTGGAGAGGGGAGGGCAGCTGGGATGGTGATGGGACTTGGTCATTTCCAAGTCCACTTACATATAGATCCACGTCATTTCCAAGTCCATGTGATATAGAAATATCACGTGTTCTCCAATAGCAGCAGAGCAAATGGGCTTCAGCTGTCAGGCGTGGATGTGGAGAACAGATTAAATAATTGAGACATGTAATAACTACTGTTATTATGTAAAAAAGTAAGGCATGGTACCTCAGTGACTGGAAGAGACCTTTATGCCACTCATGAATAAAGGTTCTTCAAGTTGTGCCCACGATGACCATGTTATAGAGAAACATGCTTGTACAGAACGAGCTCTGCAACGAGCTTGCTGTACCCAGCGGTTCCTCCCCTCCTGCAGTTCACGTGGGCGAGAGAATAAATGACAAAGGGAAAAGGCCTATGCTGAGAACTCAGACACCACTCTTAAAGACTTCCTCTTTGTACAAACTGTTTTTTTTTTTAATTTTTCCTTTTTGGGGGAGGGGAAGAAGACACGTTAATCTTGGCTTACTGCAAGTGAGAGCTAAAGAGGAAGGATATCAGCCTTGGGTATCAGCACTGCAGGCCTCCTCCCTGCCCGGTCACACTCTCTAGCTACCAGCAGACTGGAAAAGCCTCGGGTTGCTCTGTGGCTCTGGAGCATTCAATTCAAAAGGAAGTTTAATAGACACCTTGTCTCTTCTCTCAGGCTCCACACGCACATCTCCAGGTCTCTCCCTGTCTCCTCTCATTTCTCAGGAGGTGTTATACGCCTGGTGTTACAGCCTGCATGTGGGGCACCAACCACTGTGCATAGACACCGTGGCAGTGCCCTTCCTCAGGCTTGTGGCAAGGTCCCTATTCAAGACCACATTTATGGGTGACCGTGGTCGTGCTATTGCATGATGGAGATCAAATACACAGGGATGCTCTCTCTTCCATGCCCACATCGGAACATTCGCAGGTCTGCTCCACAGAGCTGGCTATCTCCAAACAAAGCCACCTGCTTCCAAATACCGGTCCAGCTAATAACATGCCTGTGCCACCCCTCTGGTCACCACGCACAGGCTTCTGACTCAGACGAGGGCTGCGAGATGGCAGGTCGGCGGCCGCGGGCCGAGCACGGGGCTGCAGCTGCGGTGGCTCCTCGGCTCGTTTCCTCCCCGGTGAGTCACCGTGCCCCAGTATCAGTCAGCAGGGCACTGTTTCTGTTGGACAGCCCACAGCAGTATCAGTGCCCGTTGTATAATGGGCAATGAGCCGCTCCCAAGGTCCCACTGGATTTCTCAGGTGGTGCCAAGTTCTGAGTCTGGCCAGCGTGTAGAATTTGTGAAGGGCCAGTTTTGCCATTGCCCAACTGATTAGTTTTAGTTGGTGGCTGTTTCAAAAAGAGACCATCCTGGGCCAGGAGAAGCCGTGGATGTGGCAGCTCCCAGAGGTGCTGTGGTGGTTAGTTACGGAGAACGTGCTCAGTCCTACCTGCTCGAGCACAGGAAGCCAACGAGCCGTCAGAAGGGAAGTCCTCGCTCATGGGCCTGGACCTGCCTCAGGAGCAGCCCGTGCAGAGCCAGGGGAAGTTGTGCCCGGCCATAGAAGCCTTCTCAGTTTCGGTCATGGGCAGAGCCCTGTAGCTCCCCTTTTACTTCCCCTGAGCTAGGTCTTCCCCATTAGTAAGTGTGAGTTTCTTTTACATATGCAACTTTTCTCTACCCAAGAGTGTATCAGCTTCTGCCATGGAGCCAGAAGAGTGACCTACCAGCTTTCTCAAGATCAAAATGAAAGGGGCTAATACTCAGTGCAGGGCCTCCCCATCAACTCCGCGCTGCACATGACGAGTGCTTGTTTAACTGCTCTGCATTTCTGCTGCTGTAGTTTTTTCTCAAGGGTTAAGAGGGATGATTAAGAGGGTCATCTAACTCCCAAACAAGAAAACCCTTATTTTAACGTACGTTGCTCCTCTTGGTCTTTCAGTATTTGCTTACTGACATTTTTATAGGATTAGAAACAAAGATCCTGATTTTAGAAGTACTTAAGACACTAGATTCCTATAGGAAACATGGAAAAGAAAAGCAGGGGGCTGGAGGGGACAAAGAAGCAGTGGCCATGAGAAATAGGGAGCAAAAGAGCTTTGACTGCTTTCCCTCCTCCACGTGTCTCAAAAACACGAGGTTTCTCCTCCCACTTTGCCTTTCTTTACAATTAGCAAAAATAAAACTATATAACAAAAGAAATTAACAGCGAGACCAATCATTGCAAAATCCCAGAGCCAGCCCCCACACTGGGCCTTGTGGTGGCAGAGCTTTCCTACCACCCTGTTTCCTTCCCTTCCCGGCATTCCCCTCGTCTCCACTGCTCTACGTGCACAGCAGTCTGGCAACCCAACTTAAGGAACAATCCTCCTCTTTACAGGCTATTTTTAACTCACTTCCTTCCCCACACAGCCAGGTTCCCTACCTACACGCCACAAGAGGCACCCTGTACGGGACACGCTCCAGGCAGTATTGATCCATGGAGAAACCCCTGCTTCCCTACTGCTTGCAGCTGGCCTACCTAGCAGTCCCCAGCTATGAGAAAGTTTCTGACATCAGTGTTAATGCCTGCTGTTCACTGTGCCTGAACACCTATTTGTTGATTGTGCACCAAACGTTTGAAGCAGCGTTTCTCATGCAGCCTCGTACCACTCACACTGTGGAATTGCCTATAGAGAGCCACTGGTTTGCTCATTTAAACCTTATCACCCCTAGCCAGCAGTGTGCAAGCTCTGATTACTTAGTATTATCTGGCCAGGTATAATTTCCACAGAGTTAAAACAGGACAGGCTGTAGAGTATGAAAGAATATTAAATAGTGAGACCGTCCCCATTTGCCGATTTCTGTGCTGAATCATTTAACTGGGCAGGGCAAGAGAAAGGGGACTGAAAAAAAATGAGAAAAATCTTAACATTTTTCAGGTAGCAGAAAGAGCTCTCTAGCAGCCTACACTGATCTCACTGCTGTAGTATTTAGGCAGCTGGTAAGCATTTGCATAATATCTAGCCACTGGTGATTAACAGCCACCTGTTAGTTTTTAGAAGGGAGCTGGAGAACACAGACTTTTAACCCCACCATCATCCAAAGTCACTGGAAAAAGGCACTTCCTACTGATCCCATGAATCTCATTAAAGACCAAAAACCAGAAGCAATAAAACAGAAAATTAAACCCAAGTCTCCCAAGGCAAAGGCAAGTATCCAAACCACTGTGTTATCTTGCTTTAAAACATCTACACTGAAAATCTGATGCTTGAATATCTTGATCACTGCAGACAGTTTGAACATAAGAGGTCTGCCCTACATTGCCTTCCTCAGAACAGCTATTCTTCTAGGACTTTGTACTAAATTCAGGAGCAGAGGGGCATTCCCACGATTTTTTACAGCAAGACCGAAGTGCTTCATGTTACCCTCAGCTGCCACCACCATTCAGGCAGCCCAGAATCCCTGTCGTGTTCTGATCAAGAGATTTTGTCAGAAACACTCATCACCCGAGACCCAAGTCTGAAGACCTGTCAGCACCGCCCCTTGCCCAGCTCCCAAGATGTGGACTGATGCACACGATGCACCTGGGCTGTGACAGGGGAGGCTGCCACAGCCCCACGCTGCTTTAAAGAACGGACTGACCACATCACAAGGCACTGAGCTAGATTTATTCATCTGACCATACCAGTGTCAAACTGGAAATCACCTGTTTAAGATCATTTGTTAGACAAGAGCAGTATTAAATAACAGATATATGAAAAAGAAACCATGCTTCAGAAAAGATTCAGTGTACAACATACACAGTATGCTATTTTAATACAAATGCTTAAAAAGAGTCATCCTAAGCATCACGGGGAGTTTTATAAAAGTTTACGTTCTCATCCCATGGGATGTACAGAACTATGCAGTTTACATAGTTTTACTATCATCCAAAACATCATGTTTCAAATGTATGAGGCACGGTGAGAACAACGTAATTCCATTTCCATAGGAACATAAACACAGCTTGTCACTAAGGACACGCTTTCCAAACCATAGCACTCATGACTATTATAAATGTGTATAGTTTTAAAGCATTAAAAAGCAAGAGTCTGGAGTCTGCCCCTTGTTACCAATAGGGAATAACATTTGGTCTACCCTTGAATGCTACCCAAATCATCCTTGAAGTAGCTGTAACATTGAGGGCAGCTGGAGTTGCTGCCCTGCTTTGTGTTGACCATCTTGCCACGCTTCTCCTGAAGCAAAAAACATCCAGCGAAGGATTCCCTCTGCCCAGGAAGAAGAGGGCAGAGGGCCCAACTTAGCCCTGACAGCCCAGGGAAGGTGCAAAGCTACAACACGTGTAACCTGTACATTTGGCTCCAGATGTCTCTGGCTGTAGAGTCAGCTGAAGCAAGTTGGCTCAGCCTGAGGGAGGTCTTGATTCACTCTGAGAATGACCATAGACTGAGTTAAGTCAAAGACTTCTAAGAACTTTTTTCGCTAAGGATAGCTCAGATGGACCAGATCTTACAGCGCATGCTCTTTTTTTTTTCTTTTTTTTTTTTTTTTGAGGGCAAAAGCTGCAAGCATATATCATAATTCTTACAAAAGTGCAAGCCCAGCAAAGGAAGATTCCCCAGATTAAGATATTCCCAGCAGCGTTCTTTCTGCTTTCTTGTTGATCCCAGCAGACACACAGACATCGTTGCCTGGGTTCAGCTTATCAGAGCCCCGAAGGGTTTAGCTTAATCATCTGTGCATTTAACACTATTCACATTTTACAGACTACAATGACAATATATTTATGTACAAATTGGAAAATCAAGTCTTAAAAATCAGTTTTTAGAGGTAGAGGTCCATTTCTGACCTGCAGACAGAAACCGTTACCAAGTCAGTCTTAGTCCAATGCTGGTGGTCCCCTAACAATATTGAAGTAACCAGCTAGAGCTCCAAGATCTATGTAGAGGGATCTTTGCCTCTTTAGCAGGTCCGACTCATCTGTGCTCCCTGTACACAATGAGGAATCTAAAAAAGAAGGAGAAGCAGCACGTTGATATTGTACAAATAGCTACATTTATTTGGTTTAATAATTGCAGACTTTGGGGGGATAACTGGCTTCCTATTTGCTTTTATCTAACTGTGGTTTGGAAAGTTTCATTTTTAACGAAAACATGAACCTCTAACATAAAACATAAGATTTCCAAATCAAGTCATAACTCCAGGCAAGAAAAAACAACTGCAGCTTTCTACTGAAAAAAACAAAGACTATTTGATATTAAAAAAACAAACAAACAAACAAAAAAAACCACCTCTCCATCATCTGGGACACTTGGTCACTTAGATAGAGCTGCCTCATTCAGTGAGCCACAGTGCCAAAGGAGAGTTTGGTACAAGAAAAAAGAGAAAAAAAAAGAAAAAGAAGAAGAAAAAAGCCCCTCTAGCTCTCTGCCAGTAGAGAGTTCCCCTTCATTATGGGGGAATTTTCATCTAGACAAAAGATATCCCCTTTGTGTCGCTGGATGTGACACTACAGAACAAATCTGACACTATTGGTCACAAATATCTTTTCTTTGTAAATGAATGCAAGCAGCATGAGAGTTCTGAGGAAACCTTTGCAACTGTAAAACTCCCCTGAATACTTTTATAATGAGTGTGCTGAAATCTCAGGCACCTATGTTCAAGTTCCAGTTTAACAGCCAAATATTCTTTCATTTTCAAAAGAATTGATTCAGATGGCCTGTCCTGGTCAAAGGACTGCGCACGCAAGAAGGCAAAAACCATAAGAGCAATGTCATTATGGACAAGGACATTTAGAGCAGTTTAAATGTTAAGTGGTTTCATTGCAACTGCAACAACTACTATGCACTAGAGCATCAAGGATTTTGTATAGGTATCTTTTCAAATAATTATCACAGGCAAATAAACTACTTGTCTGGGGTCCATTTTCAGATCCCTTTTGTCAGGACACTCCCAATAAATTCTAGAAGCAGGAGAAAAGGATTTTGAAGCTTGTCAGCAGCTTGCTGGCATGAAGTTTCCCTTAGGCTTGATATTATTTGAAGATACACTGAGGTTTTATAACTTAGAAATGCACAAGGCACCTGCGTTTCATCTTACAATGACTTTCAAGACAAATTGCTTGTGTTCTACTGCTGACACTCAGAATCATTACAATCATGTATTTTGTTTGTTTGTTTGCTTTTAGGGAGGCAAAAAGTGATGGTTTTGTTGCTGCTGACAGTGGTGGTTGGGGCTTTGGTTTTTGTTAAAAAGCAAACCACTGTTAATGATAAAACAGTGTTAGTACTGAGGAGAATGAAGGCAATTTTGGGACAGCAACCTGTATTTCATAAAGAACTGCCCTGCCTAACTGCCTTTTTTTCCCTCCTTGTGAGTCAATCCTCCTCTAGCTGCAGAACTGATGCCTAGTTCTTGGCCTGCTGAAGTCAGCGCAGGGGGTTGCACAATATTTAATGAGCTCCGGGTCTGATCTCATCAGACCGAGATTTTTATTGGTCCCTTTCCAGCAGCTTTTTGCGCTGAGTTTGTTTCTAAAGAACTTAGCCGAGTCAAACTCTGACACGAAGTAAAATTTTAGAAGTGCCCAGCAGGTAAGGCCGGTACCATCACCTGTAATGTTTTCTGGCAGCTGCAGCTCCTTCCTCGTGAGCAGCCTTTTCCTCTCGAAGAGCGCCGAGTCCAGGCTCTGGCAGCGCGGCTGCTCCTCGGGCGGCGGGTGCAGGGCCTCGTGCTTGAGCAGCTCCGCGGCCGACAGCCTGTGATTGGGGTTCCTCTCCAGCGCCGCTTCCAGCAGCTCCCGCATGGAAGCGCTGCAGTCTTCAGCAATGTCCTCCAAGGGGGGAGCTTGCTTGTGTATCTGTTGGGATAAAAACGAACCCCCTGAAACAACTATTCCAGGAGCAATGGGAGAGGAAGTCACAGATAGCCATGTTCCTGGCCTGGAAATTCCCCATCTTTCTAAGCAGGGTTGATCAATTACAACTCAACACATAACTGGGCAAAATCCACTTTTGAAATCAGATTTTTATCATAAATTTTAAAACTTGGAACAAGTCCAGGCACGTCTAAAACCTGCTGCAATGTAACTCACCAGATTTCTGCACCACTCTGGATGAAGCAGGGACACAAATTTACCTGGCTTCAGTTTTTAACCTGTAACTTCTAAGCAAAATAGAAGTGCAGAGGGCAGATGAGCTTCTTACAATCAGGTTTCACGCTGTTCTAACCCTGTCCCTGAAGAAAACCAGGGCCTGTGAACTGTAATGCAAACCACAGAGCTGACTCCAGCTCAGCCTCTGTCTTCCCCTAAATGACCAAAACCCACTTCTTCCCTCCTTCCTCCAAAGCAAAAAAAGATTATATAATCTCTATGGCACATATGACTGGAGCTTTCCCAGGAGAACAGGAAATCCAAGCTGGGCCCTGGCTTTTCTAAGGACACTTACAATGTAGAGGTACGAGGGATACGCGGAGCGAGGGTATCTGTTCACCCAGGGCGGGATGCCGGTTTGCATATGGATGATGGTAGCTCCCATGCTGTAGATGTCAGCTTTTGTCGTATGGCCCCTGCAGAGAATGACCTCAGGGCTCATGTAAATCTGCAAAGAACAGACAGAAAAGAAAAAAAAAAAGAAAAAAAAAAGAAAAAACATCAATCCACAGGGGGATACAGCAAGCAAAGAGCAGTCACCACCTTTTGCAAGCAGGGAACCCCCCATTTGAAGGGGCAAATCTCAGCAGTGGCTGCAGTCTGAGAACCAAGCCCCAGCCGGGGAGCTGATTTTCTGCCCTGTGCTTTAGGGCCATCTCAGAGGTTCTCTGCTCTGGCACCAGGACAGACAGATTTCCCAGGTCTGGCCTCCCTGAGCCCAGCCCCTCACAGGCTCCCGAGCACTAGGGGTGCCCAAATTGCCAGGTTACTTTGTGGTGGGGCCCCGCTGGAGCTGCTCCCTCCTGCGTGAGTGAATGGAGGCTCCTGAGGGCAGAGGACGTCTCCGCTGCTGGTCACTCGCTCAGGGTGTCGGAGCCCACGGCACGAGTCTCCGTTACATGCACTGCTACGCGGCAGAAGAAGTGACAGAGAAACGTCCATCTGTCCTTCTTGCTCTCTCCCTCTCCTCCCGATATCCAATAAACTGCACATCTGGGCACGACCCCAGGAAACGGGCTAACAAGGCACAAGGCAGGTCTCAGGCAGGACATACACCCAAAACCAGGTCTCTATAAAGTCTTCCTGTGTTCCCATCCTACTAGGTCGAAATAGCTCTTAAGGCAAGTGTCCCCCTCCAATCGTTTTTTTTTGACCAGAAATTCCAGTATTGTCTAAACCAAGCTATGGTTTCCACCCAAACACTTCACTGAAGGTCAGATTTGCCAACTCCTGGAAGAGGCATTCAAGGCAATTCCCGGGCAGCTCCGCGCTTAGGCCGGAGGGAACCAGACGGACGGGATGCAGGAGACACTCCCTGCTGCTGGCAGAAGCTGCGTGGACGGCACCACTGCAACCCCTGCCAAGGACAGGAGGTTTCAACACGACCTCGGCACAGCCCACAACACACCGAGTTAGCCACCCTATTTGCTTCTGGCTTCTACTTTTCCCTTGGCTGATTTGTCTCGAGAGGATCCGCACAGAACTACGATCAGATCAAGTTGTCCTGCCACAAGGAATCATATTATAAGCCAATAAGTGAGACCAGGGCGGAAGCTAAATCATCACCACATAATTTGAATACTTATCATTACAGATTGAGAGCAGCTGTAGGGCTCATGCGAATTCCAAGAACTATTTCCCAGTAAATCACACATCGTATCTGCAGCTAGAACTCCAAATAGGCAGGGTCAGCAGAAGCTACGTTTGCTAGTTACTCCTATTCATTGGCTTCCTCAAAATTAAGATACAGACAGTCTGGCCGCACCTGCAATGTGTGCAAAGAAGGAAATTTCTGCCTTTTATAAAAGTTATTAGTGTACACAACGCAACTGCAGTGAAACTAACTATAGAGAGAAAAAAGAGCTGCCTTTTTGAGGAAAAACAATGAAACAAGAAGGTGTCTGGAGTTCCAGTCAAACTGGGGAAAACAGTCAAGATGCACCTTGATTGCACAGGAAGAGAAGTGAAAATCAGCCATGCGCTGAGGCTGTGACTTGGGCTGCGTTCAGACTCAGCCGGGGCTGTGCTGCTGCCACGACAGGCAGCCAGGCCGACACACGCATCTTCCTTCCCCGTCTGCTGCCGCTGGCCCTTTTCTACCAGGCAGACCGGAGACACAATCACAGCGGAAAATTAGCGCTCTTCTTACTTTAGCTTTTTGGAATAAAATCATGCCCTCAATACTTGGTTAACCTCAGCGGGCAACTTTTTCCCCTTCAACACTCGTAACGGAAGCTTATGTATTTTATCAGTGACAAAAGCATAACAGAAAGTGTAGGAAATGCCTTGAAAAGCCATTTCCTGCAGAGCACTTTCATCACAAGTATCATTTCTGCACTGTGTGCATTGTACATATGCTCTTCAGCTCTTTCATATTACACAAACTAAAACAACTGTCCTTCAATCACGCAGCATTGCAACCTGTTCACGTTCATAAGCACAAAGTAGATTCACCATGCTCAGCCCTTCCTTGCTACAGGAGTGAATGAAAACCCCAAACTCTCAAAGGAAGGAGGGAAGCATAGCAGAAATGTAACTCCTACTGTCATTTCCTTCATGGAAACCCATCCCAGGCAGCATCAAACAGAAGACAAGCCAGGGATTTCACGGGCATGACTCTGAGCAGCAGGGATATGGCCCGAACAGGGACGGTCACCACCGCAGCGGCACCGCTTCTTGGGGCTGCAAAGGCAGGATGCAAAGCTCAGAGGACCTTGGTCTGGCAGCCAATATCCCACTTTGAAAATCAGGAGAGAAAGACAGCGCTACAAAGACTAACAAGGCTAGATTAGGCTCTCCAAAAGGCAGACACAGGCACTGTGGAGAGGAAGACGTCCAGAAGGAAGCATGGGATGAGGCTCTGCTTCTGAGCAGACACACCTATAGTGTAGCCTGCATGATGTTCCTAAAAGTCTTCAAATAACATCTGAAAATCTCCTTTCCCAGTTCTCTCTCCGCAACATGACTTCTGAGCTGGGATGCTGCAGTAAAAATACAGGAGTGCAAATACTGAGAATTGACTACCTCTCTGCACCATCCCTGCCTGCAGAGAAGGCAAAGCCCCGTGCCCACTTGCAGGGCTCTGTGGGCTGCCCCCTTTCTGAGGACATGACTGTTGGCACTTTCCTCCTGCTAACTGACGACCAAGTGTGTTTTGCAATTGCTCTCTCCAACATGGCCTTGGCCTACCCTCCGAAAGTCAAGGATAGATCATTATTAGTCCACTCCACAAACGTGGAAATTTTCTTTCCTGGAAATTTACACACATCTCCAACCTTGGGAAATTCCCTGCCAGGGCTTCCATCTCATTCCCATAATTTTGCTTATTCTCATTAACAGCACATAAAACCAGAGCACGAGTGCCAGACAGCGTGCTACAGCAAACACAGTGACCAGTCTGAGTTCTTTCCTCCTCTGACTAGAAAGCCAGTGAAAACAAACACTCAAATATTTTCCTCAGAATTTTAAAACCAAAGAACAAGCCTGACATTCTGTGAAACCTTAAATTACCCTACCCTTTCAAGGAATGTTATCTTGTCAGTTATAAGTGTATCTCCTCCAAACACATGCCCCCACTGTGGAACACTATCAAATTGTTAAGTGGCAGCATTTCAACTGACATGTTTCCTGTAACCAACCTCCCGTGGCAAAGGAAAGCACAGGCAGCACAGCAGCAAGCCAAACTAATTGCTGCATCTCCAGCCTGGAAAACTCTTTGCAGGAGAGTAGCCCCAGCAGCGTGTGGGACTCTGCACCACAGCCCTCCCCTCCATCTCTGTGATGTCAGGCAATCACCAGCTGTGCAGTGCACAACCTCCACAGGACAGCAGGGTCACATAGAGATGGGAAACAGAGCTTAGAAATGCTAAGGGACAACATCCACAGCTTTGCAATTTCCACGGTTTCAAAGGAGGAGTCAAACTACTATAATGGATTGCTCATCCAAGCCCAAATCTGACATCTTGGAAGACAACTTTGATAGAGCAAAAAAACCCTAATTCTGGGCAGGAGAGACTTCAGCTAACAGCTGCTTACCTGCAAACTGCCCTCCCAGAGTGCTGCTCCTGCCTTTGCTTTGAGAGGATCCCCAGTTCCTCCATGACTCTAGATGTAATGATCATTAATACATGGGGCTGCTGGGAAGCTAGTACAGTTCAGAATGTAACACCCGATTCACCATTCAGCAAGTTGAAAATTAAAACTTGAGGTGATCAAAAAGTTAAAAACAAACATTCAAATAAATTATTATAAAACTCTTCTGCCTGAGCATCTAGCTTTTAGCTCCAAATTTGAGGTTGAACATCACAGCAATTGTAGTAAAGTCCCTCCAGTTTCTTACCTCTGTTCCTCTAAGGTCTTTGGGATAGTAAATGTCTTCAGTCATTTGAACGCTTAGGCCAAAATCCACCAGAACAGCCTTAGTTGACATAAAGACAATGTTGCTTGCTAAAAGAAAAGCAAAAATGACAGTATTTTAGCTTCTGGCCTCCTGGGATTTTTTGTTTGTTTGTTTTTTACAACATGACTATTTCATTTAGTTGTTAGTCTGAAACAGAAGATCAGCACAACGCATCCCTACAGCCAACACAGTCATTCTATATAAATTATACCTCAGAAATCAAACAGGCTTGTGTAAAAGGAGAACCACTGTTTGCTCATTTTCCTAATTAACAACAACAAAAAAGAAGGTGAGGCTGTTTGAAAAAAAAAATGCTGAGAGCAGGAGAGGAAGATGGAAGACTGGTAGACCCTTTCACATAGCACATCTAGCCCTGCTCCTGGCTACAATGATCCCTCACGGCCTCCAAGGTTGCCAGGATGCTGCACGGGTCTTGCTATGAGCAAGCGTAATTCTCGGTCACCCAGGAGACTTCTTTATATTGATAATTTAAACAAAGACAAAACTAAATAAGAACTCCAGCCTTTCCACAGCATCCACACATGCTCTTGCACACATCAGCAGCTGTGGCTCAGTGTAAAGGCCGAAGCCAGAATACTGCTGTGAAGGTAATAAGGACTGGGACTTCCAAACTCCCACTGAGTTCCAGTAATATCTAGGGGCTTCGTTTGTTTTCCTTCACAAATCTCTGCATTAAGCACTACTCTGTGCTCACAGGCCTTCTGTCCAGTCAAAGATTTGCAAAGATAATGCTCCATGTAAGCCTTGAGAAATTCAGATGTTTGCTGTCCTGGAAGCCATGGACAAACAAAGTCTCCTAGTTATGCAACAAAAATAAAACACTCCCTTCCAAAGCGGACTGTGGAGTTGGATCATTCTTTGTCTTGACAGATATTTATAATTTTTATGAATTTTTCTTTGGGATTTTTTTTTAAATCTCCCATTTAAATATTTTCATTCAGTTTCATCCTACAGTCTAGTTGTATGCACCCATGCAGAAAACCTGCCCTTTACGTTTAAAAAACACATATATATTTGTGAAAAATACTTTCTTCCAGAAGTGAGCAAGAACATAACATGCAAAAGCAAGCCACCATGACCATATAGAGGAAGGAAAACAGACTTTGATTTCAGCTGTCCTGTTTCACCAAATAATCTTTCAGGTACTTGCCTAGTTATGAGTTTGTTCTCTAGGTGCTATAAAATCATATAAATAAGTTTGTGACTTTAGGCATAACTTTGAACTACAAATTTTAGCCACCATATGCAAGATGATACAGAAGATAACACTGTCGGAAAGGCAACAGGTCCTGCTGTGTATTTGAAATGGTGCTTGGCTCTAGCTCCAGTCTGGGAAACAGAAGGAGCTTGAAACCTCTGACAGGGCCAGCTCTGTTGAAGCAACTCAACAATCAGCAATTCTTGCTTTTGCCATGCTTGAAAATACCCTAGGCTGATTCTAGCTCACTTAAGCAAGTGAATATGCTACTGCAAACTTCAATGCCCTTCGGGCCAGGTTCCCCCTACCCACACCAAACAGCTTTATGATTTTAACACTTGGATGAACTGTTAAAATAAGCTACAGGTCTCAGCTGCCCATAAGAGCAAAAGTCCTGCTCTGTTTCAAGAAGATCCTTCTCTTGCTGAAATCCCTCAAATCCCTGTCTGTCAGCCGAAGGGAGCCTCAGGAGGAGAAGCCACGGGCAGGAAGGGAGCGGGGATGCTCGATGGCAGGCGAGCAGGGAGGAGCTCGGGGCTCCACTAAGAGCCCAGAGCACTCGGGGCAGCGTCCGCAGCACCCGCCGACCCTGACCCTGCAGCCCTCATGGGAACCCACCTTGGGAAACTCCCCAAGATCGTCCTAAGAGACAGGAAAACAAAGGAGCTGTGTTTTCCAAGTGACATTAGTTCCAAACAGAACTTATAGAAAGCGTAAAAGACTGTTATCCCAAGAATCTCATGTTGTTTGTTGACCAGCTCCCCATTTCTCCATGCTTCCCTCTCCATGAGACAGCTACTGCAGTACCAGAACCACTCCTGCAGCTCCAGCCTAAGATGGGACACCCCGGGAATAAAACACGTACGTTTGATATCGTGGTGGATAATCCTCTTGGAGTGGAGAAAGTCAAGTCCTTTCAAGATATGCTTTGTCACCCAGATGATTTCGAACTCTCTCATGGGCCCACAACTCTCCAGCTTTTCCATGACAGATCCTCCCTCTCCAGCTTCCATAAACAGATGGATAGTTTCATCCCACAGAACAGCACCGTATAATTCAGCAATGTTTTCATGACGGAAACAGGCCTGTATTTCAACATCTGATGGTTTGAACTGCTCCACTGGGACCTACGACATTGAAACAAAACCACATGAAAGCAACTCCAAAGACAGGTTATTTGCACTAATACTAGTTATCCTATATGCTAAAATGGGATAATGAAGCAAAGCACCTCTATCCATGTGTTAAAATATGAAGCTTAATTTTGATCTTGTGACTAGTCCTTCCTTTCCAGTTCAGATACGTCCTGTTTAAAGTTGGGAGAGGTTTTGGAATCCTGCCCGAAGAAAAAGTACAGTCTTCCAGAAAAAGCAATGTAGCAACTGCTATTCCCGTCAAAATCTGGTGGTTACGCAAAAGCTCTGTGCAAACTTCCTGGTGAAGGAGATAAAAATCCCACTGCTTTTCCAATGAGCTTTGTGTGTCTCATCTGCTTCACGAGAACAACACACACATTTGGCACGTGGAACAGTACTTGCAGTAAAGAAATGCTCAGCACAGTCTGCAGACTGTGCTCAGGGCTTTTGGCAACCTTAGTTAACTCCTGATCAACACTGCTTTATGGGCTACATGAAGTTTGCTTTTAAAGAAGCACTCGGCAATGCTTCTTTAAAAAGTGCTGGTGGAAAACAGAGCAAGAGCAGGAAGTGTCTGCTTGCAGCAGAAAGGTTACTGACCATGCTTCCTACTTCCCTCTCCTCAGACTTGTGGTTGTGAACCAGGTAAGAGTTTAATACCATAACTAATGAAAAATACTGTTGGTATTCCTAGAAGCATGAGGAAGCTTTAACTCTGTGGTATGACAAGCAGCAGCAGCAGGCTGCATCTGTGGATATGCCCACATCCATGTGGATATGCTGGTGCAGGAGAAAAAGGACCTACAGCTGCCCCCCTAGCTCTTTTGTACAGAATGAAAGCAAATACTTGCTCCCATGTGCTGCAATATTGAGCACTGTTCGAAGGCTGAGCTTTTGCTAGCCCTAAATTCAAATATGGCACATGGAATAAAGGACTGAACAAAATGCAGAGAAGAGGGGGGTGCTCAGCAATCCTCCTCAGGCACCTCACAGCCTTCTGCTTGGCTGGGGCCCAAGACAGGAGGAGACCTGTCTGTGAGCTGAGCTCTCAGGGACTTGAATGACAATTATTAAAACTTAATTTTGGAGGATGAGATCCTAAAACCAACTGCAGCAACAGTGTTTTATTACCAGCTTCGGCGGGGACAGGATTTCAGGCCAATGTTCCCCCACAGCAAGTACTGCAGGGACTGTCCCCCAGAGCTGCCCCTGAGCAACTACAGGCACTTCCAGCTACAGTCAGTGTGCGGAAACTTTTGAAGTCTCCGATCCAAACTATGAAAACAAATTAACAATTAAAAAAAAAAAGCATTAATTGTAGCATTGTAGCACATTTTTCCTCCCTTTACTGGTCGTGGTTGGCCAATAAAGCAATGGTGATAACCAGCTAACAACAGAATTCAGTGCTGACAAGTTTCCAAACTCGCCGCGTGCACTGTGTTGTACAATGTTTGCTCAGAGATAAAGGCACTGAACTCACATACCAGCTTGCATGCCATTCGTTTTTTGGTTTCTCTGTCTTGGGCTAGATACACCTTCCCAAAAGCTCCCCGAGGAATAAAGTCAGAGCCAATATTCCGGTAAGTCAGCTTCCATGGAAAAAGCAGCACGTCAGAGTCAATTTGATAGCGCCCATTCTTGGGTGTAATCTAGAAAGTAAAAAGAAAGAAACAAAACACTGAACACACTGAAGTTAAAGCTACTTCAGTGCTAATTTGATACACATAGTGAAAAAAAAAATCACTCATATATGTGCCCGATGCACGTGCTCTGCTCAGTGGTCTTTATTTAGAAACAGCAAATGGGAACAGCATGTGAGGTGTGGCTTCCATTCAGAGCACAGGCATCCACGTTTCTCTCCAGTGACTTAGCTGGCCAAGTGTAAGTTGCAATTAATTGTCTTGAAACAACAACAACAGCAGCAGGGTTAATGAAATTACCCACCTCTTGTTATTAGGTTTACCTGCACATGTTTGTTCTTCCTGTAATCTGCTAACTTGTTATGCCACATGCCTGTTACTCACAGGCTATCGTGCACAACGTGAGCAAGAGTTTCAGCATTTCCTAATATCGCATGTACTCCTGGGGTACAGGCTGTCCATCTCGTACCAGGATGTCTGCTGCCCAACCAAAGAAGCCTGCTTGGATTTCAGCAGCTGCCCTGCTTAGCTCAGGAGAAGAGCAGCAGTCACAGTCCCTGCCTGCCTTAGGCAGGCAGTGTGAGGAGTTCGGGTCTCCGTATTGTCAACAGGCTCCTCCAGAACACGACCCGAAGCACCCGAGTGAGGCTCTTGCTCTAAAACAGCCCCTTCCCTCCGTGCATTGCAGAGAGAAACCAAGCTCTGCAATGTTACCACTGCTTTAGGTTTAATAACTTACATCTTAGAAAATCACAAGAATAACATTTCTTGCAACTGTGTTTCTAATCTTCTAATTACTTCAGAGATATACCAGTACCCCCAATACTGTTAACCTCTTTACTGCTACTCGATCAAAAATCTTCACTTCTAGATATGTAAATACAGATCAAGGATTTTTATAACTCCAGGTCTTCCCACCGTCTCACCTCTTCAGCTCCTTCCTAATATTAGAAGGTTTAATTGCTGTTTCTAGGTTTCTTTCTAAGACATCATGCACATAATCTCCCTGTGCTTTAATCACCTTCGTGTTTTTCAATTAGGAAAATATTTGACAACTAAAAGCATCATTTATGATTAGTATCTAAATAAGAAAGTTAATTCTCAGAAACTCTAAACTGTTAAGAGCCGGGACGGGTGCTGTATTTTAGTAAAAGTATTTTGCCAAGAGCCTCCCATCTCATGACCAGAGCCCAGGTGAACCCTGTAACAACCCGTGCATCTTTCCTGCAAGCCTCTGTGTCTCAAAGGGCTGAGAGCAGCTGAGCCGCTTGGTAAATGATATGGACAGATCTGCACGGACTGCGGAGTGAAAAAGAGCCACCAGTGTCATCCTGCTCACATTTCAGGAGTTTACCTTGGACTAGCTTCTAGCCTGAAAGCTCCTAGTGTTGTGAAAGCAAATGCTCACTGGTGGCTGCAGAGCATCTCCCAGCTTAGTTTCAACCAAATACAGCTGGTGTGTTCAAGCATCTTTCAGATGTGAGCTGCAGCAAGGTCAGAGGGGTCAGCAGGCAATAAGAAACACACACTAGATCCCAAATAAATGCTATAGATATTTACAGCGCTGGTGCATTCGCTGGGATGCATTTAAAAGTAATGCCCTGCCTCCAATCCTCAGTTGCCCAATGGGTCACGTGCACCTAATAACACTTGGTTCATACCAGTTGTATGCATCCATAGAAGCAGTATGCAAGCAAAACAACCACGAGTATGTAGAACAGTGTCTGTCCCAAGTATGGAAAGCATTTAATGTTAGTAATTGTCACTTCAGCGTTACAGAGTTTAAAAAGTGACTGTTTTGCAATGCTGCAACACTCCCTGCAAGTCAGAATAAAACAACACTCTGATATTTCACATCTGAGTAAACAGTAAGCCTAATAAGGAACCAATGCTCATATAAAAACCATATTCCATAGAAGATTTCTGACATAACAGATTTAGACTATATTAAGAAACTAAAACTGCAGGACAAAGGTTTTAGCACAAACTTCCATTTCATGATGTTTTGTTTCCAAAGCAGCTGATTTTCAACAGTAGCACAATGGCATTCATTTCTATGGATGCTTGTAGAACACAAAACATTTCGGGGAAAAAAAAATCTCAACATAACTGTGCTAGTAGGTTGCAATGTATGTTATATAATATAGCAATCTTGAGAGTAATTTTGACATACAGTCGATACTATACATCATTTATTTTTGTATTACCACGTTTTACAACATTTTGTCCAGAGAGAATGAGCAAATTCAGCAATTCTACTAAAACAGATCCTAACCTTTTACTTGAGAGTTTTGCGTAACAGACTGTTATTGGATGGACACAAGGCATTGGAAAAACCCTTATCATCTCCCCAGTCCTTCCTGTATGACGTTACAACTGTGCCTTCCTCTCTTCTACTGTGTGTCTCAAGTATGCCTTCCATGTTGGACTGTGTCTTCTAATCTCCAGGAGTACTGAGAAGCAAAAGCACTGTGGATCCTTCTAAACAAAAGACCTTTTTTTCCATGAGTCCCTGAGATTACTGCGGCAAGATTGACAGCCTCAGAGATGCCCTCCAGCCTCATGTTCCTGCAGGGAGTGATGTTCTGACTGTGTCTCCTAAGGCTGATCTTTATTTAGATTCATCAACCACTTGTATCAACTAACAATAAATAACTTAAAAAAAAAATTAAAAGGAGACATACCATATTCAAGAGGATTCCAGATTCTTGCTGTCGACATCCTTTACGTTGTTTCGCAGTGTCAGACACCTGATTTGCAAAAGCAAGCAAGTCTTCCACAGTCCCGTATTTGACACATGACATGAGCGAAACTTCCCTTTCACAAAACAGTAAAGATTCTGCACGTTCTTCATTTTGATTCACCTCTTCACACATTGTTATTATGCTGTCTTCATAAACTGCGAGGTCCCCATCTGGATAAAGGTTTTCCATGATGTCTATCACCTCAGACATATTTAAATTAGTTAGCAACAACTCAATTTCGTCTTTGCTATCACTACCAGTGCTCATATACTCCATTACTGTCCACTTTGCAAAACCACTCCTGAAAAAAAGAAACAAACAAACCTGAAATCTCTTCGTCTAAAGTTGTTTCAGCAAAGCAAGAATGAAAGCTTGTCATTATATAGTTAAATTTAAACTGAGTATCTTGTATTACGAGAAAAAAAAAGGCATGATTAGTAACATGGGTGAAGAGGAGATAGAAAAAAAACAAAGTCTTTATTAGAGGAATTTTGTTTGAAAGCTTTTGTGAACATTTCCAATCATTCACTCTTGAAGTTTTCTTTATCAGGGATTTTCATTAGAGGTGCTGGCATAAGAAGGAAGCATGAACTAGGCACATCTTGCTAGATTATGCAAAAAATAGGAATTATCTGTCATTCAGGTGAGACTTTATAGAAAGCAATAGAATAGGACAAACATATATATATATACACACACACACGTTTCATATCCTTACAAACTAATCAACTTTAAAGATGGATTCATCATTTTGAAATGGATGGGAGAGAAAAGTGTTTTATAGAAGTTTAACCCCAAATGTCCTTCAGCAACTTAATGTGTCCACAAAGAGGAGAAACTCATGGAGCAAGAGCATTAGAACAGCAAAAAGAACACTTAGTATCATTGTACCATGCACGAGGAAGTCACCAGCTGAAACACACCACCCATTTTGGGGCATCATTATAGTCCAGAACTGGATTTCAGCTGAAATTTTCATCCAATTAAGAAGATGATCAGGAACTGATGCATCATAAGAGCAATGAGCTTTTGTAGCAGTTTCCACCAGCTTGTTCTGCCCTTACTATTTCAAACAATAACTTTTAAGATAGATCTTGAGCATTTTACTGAAGGGGACTTTAATGACAGCAAACTGGATTTCTTGTCCCACGCAGTTCCCACCCATCCCAGGTTCCTAACATGAGCCAGGGAGAGTTTTTGTATTCACGTTAAAATCATATATGCACAGTCATTAAAATACTTACACAAATAGTTTTCAACACGCAAATTTCAATGAATGCTTACCTTATATTTATTCCAGTTACATCACACAAAAACATCAAAAATGCCTCAACATAGTCCCTCAAGTTGTCACGTGTCTTGCAGCCGTATTTAGCAGTGATGATAATTTCACAGCATGCGGTAGCAGTCTATTAAAAAAGCAAAACAAAGTAAAGCAATGGCAGAGGTTCTCAGGCAGATGGACTGGTCTCTACTCATACGATCATTTGCTTCACAGGCTTCATGGAAAGAAAAACTAGTAATCACAATGCTGAGATAATAGGGGATTTTTGCAGGAAGAAAAAAAGACAGCTCAAACGAGTCAAGCTGCTGCACGATCATCTGGTTTTCCAAGTAGTGCTGAAAAATAAGTTTTCCATAGGAAGCTTCTGAGTTTTATTCTTTCTGCCTGATGTCTTGCAAGGAACTAAGAAGAATCTTCTTCTCCTCTAGCAGAGATGAGTAAAACCCATTCTATTTACAGAGCTCTCATTTCCCATTTTCATAATCCACTGCAAACACCTCTTTAGGGCAACAGTTAGCAAAAAGGAGAAAAAAAGAGATTAAAAAATAAAAGAAAAAAAGGAAATAAAAAGAACGAAGCGCAACCTCTGTATCTCAGGGACAAGCAGCAGAGTGGCACACGGGGCCCCGAAGCAGCGCCCTTTACCTAGGCGCTGTCTCCGCTCTGATCGCTATCGCCCTCCCCTGCGCGCGAGGACACCGCAGCTCTGTGGTGCATATTTCCCATGGGTTAGAGAGTATTTACGTCAGCTCTCGCGTCGAAGAAAACGGAGTAAAATGACGCGGCCGCCTTGGCACCGGCACTCGGGCTGCGCACTCGGAAGGCAGAGCAGGAAAACGGCCGCCCTGGCACGCGACGGGGCCGAGCACCCCGGGTATCCTGGGTTCGTGGTGCCTCCTGCCGAGCCCTGGGCAGCTCCACGCGCCCTTCCTCCTGCACACGCACAGCTAGTGAGCCTCCCCAGCACTCCTGCACACCCCGAGGCCCGGTGCCAAGCAAGCGCAACAACACCCCCGCATTAGGGGAGTGCGGAGAGGAAAACTTGTGGTCATCAGCACTAAAGCAGCAGATTTTGTATCAGGGGTGGCGAAAAGGGTCAGGTTCAGCTTTAACCTAGACAGCAAGAAATAACAGAAGTGAAGGGTGTTTTCTAACCCGCAGCATCCCACATTCATGCTCTACTAGAGGCTGCTGGAGCAACCTGAGAGTGGGAGATTTTATCTTTCCCCATAGCAAGACTTGTATTCACCGCTTTTTGGTGCTCACTTGATGGGGGCGGCGAGAAAAAGAAACGCTCCGTCCAGTCATAAGAGGAACTAAGAGACTGCACATGAAGAGTAAAGCAAGTTAGAAACAAGTCCCAGGGACTTTCTGAAAAGCAGTACAAGCCTGCAGAAGTTTTAGACCTTCTTGGACATCGACAAGTCACTGACGAGCTTATAGTAACTCGTTTTTTTCCCCACGCATAAGAAAATCGCACAGTTTAGAAGAGATGCAGCTTTCCATACACTCCAGCTCTGCACTGCTCCTCAAAACGTCCCAAAACTGCAGCACATTACTACGTTCAACGATTGCACTGCTACACACAAAAGTCTGAATAATTAGAAGAAAGTGATTATAACCACCCTCTTCCCAGTTCCATGCCTCCAGCACTCTAAAACAGCTTCATTTTACCTGTATCTAGTAAGTTCCAAATACAACATGCTTACGTAGTGAGAATAGTTTCTAGACCCTATAAAGCTGATCATTTTTTAAAAAATTGTGCAGCAACTTATGGATCACATCTACACCACTGGCAAAGATCACCCATTCGCCAGCAGTGAACTCATCCTCTCTTTCCTCCCTAGACTTCTGCACAAGCATCTGTTCTGAGCACTTAAATAGTGCTCTAAATCACTCTACACAACCAAAGTGATTGAACAATTTACGTCACTAACTATGTTTTACTTAAGTCTTTAATGAAAAAATAACAAGAAAATTGCTTTAATGTGCAGGGAGAAAAGAAGAGTAAGCACTTAAATCAGTCGATAAAGCACAAGATTCTTTCTCCACCTCTGTCACTATTTCAACATCATCACATGAGCAGTTCGCACGCAAAGAGGTTCTTTCTCTGTTTGTCATGAGCAGCTTTTCCCTGAAAGCCTTTTTCTGAGAAGACCATTACTTGAAAATATCTTTATAGGCCATATTACAGGGCATGAGGTTAACTGGATAGCTCATTCCTCTGAGCTCCTGCAGGACTTGTTTTGTTTCTTTTCTGCGTCAGGAGTAAAAAAAAAAAAAAAAGGGAAAAATCTGCACAGACTGGCTCAGTACAGTCATGTACCTATATAAGGATTTCTTGTATTAGATAATTTTTTGGTCTGATTGCAGGCAGTTAACCAGTAGTCATGACAAAAATACGTACTGCTTTTAAGGGAAAACAAAACAAAACAAAACAAAAACAAAACAGTATTGACAGATCTTGAAGAGCAGAATCCCTTTTAAAATAACGCCTGTTCAGTAACCACAAATTCCAACAACTTCAATTTCCACATCTTCTCTCCAGAGGAGAGAACTTCTGATGCTGACAGCGCCAACAGAACCCAAGTCACTGCTGCCCTCTTTGCAGAAAGAGGGTCAGTTAAGGTAGGGGAGAGAGGGTGCAAGAGACTAAACGATTTGAGCAGTGAAGCCCCTGCTGCTGGAGAGGCTGTTGGCAACAAGGTGCCTCCTGAAGCCCGTGGATCTCCATCTCCCGCCTCGGACACCACAGGTCCAGCAGGAGCACCTATATTTTAGCAGCTCCATAAAGAAGCCTAACCTGCTCCGAACAGGCGGACAGACATGAGGGAAAAAGGGGCAATTTTGTGAATTTTGCCCGTTTTCTCGCCCCGCGCGCACCTCACCTGCCGCTGCGCTGCCCCGCGCCGCCACCGCCGCCCGCTGGAAACTCCCCGGGGGCGGCCGCGCAGCGCCGCCCC
>NW_010583321.1:105538-133020 GCF_000705375.1 Tinamus guttatus
CTGCCGTAGAGGGCGGTGCGTGCGCAGGAGGGGCGGCCGATGCTGCGTGGTGATGGCGCTGGGCCTGGCGCTGCTGCGCGGCCGTTGGCGCCTTCCCGCCTCGGGCCTTGGCCCTCAGGCCCGGTTCGGTTCTACCGGCACCGCGGTGCAGAGGACGCCGTCGGCTGCCGAGGAGGCAGGTGAGGGCGCCGGGCTGTATTCCCCCACTTTTCCCCCTGGGCCTCCTTGGGGCCTCCCCAGGCCTCTTGGAGGTTCTTGTGCTCATTCCAGAGTTAGGATCCCCGGTAGGAATGAATCGGCTTAGCCAAGAGGGGGCCGCGCTGTTCCCGAGGAGCTTCGCGTGGAAAGCCCGTGGTTGTTGCAGAGCCCCGGGGCTGTGAT
Organism: Tinamus guttatus; assembly: GCF_000705375.1. Next base: position 105,920 of record NW_010583321.1, read on the forward strand.
GGGTGCAATGTGCAGCCCTTCTGGAGAGGGTCCAGTGCAGAGCCATGAAGATGGTTAAGGGGTTGGAGCATTTCTCATACGAGGAATGACTAAGCAAGAGAAGATTGAGAGGGAATCATATCAACATGTAGAAATACCTGAGAAGAGAACGTAAAGAGAATGGGGCCAAACTCTTCTCTATGGTGGCCAGTGACAGGACAAGGGGTAATTGATGCAAATTAAAACACAGGAAGTTCCACCTCCATGTGAGGAAGAACTTCTTTCCTGTGGGGGTGCCAGAGCCCTGGCACAGGCTGCCCAGAGAGGTTGTGGAGTCTCCTTCTCTGGAGATCTTCCAAACCCGCCCAGATGCCACCCTGTGCCACGTGCTCTGGGTGTCCCTGCTGGAGCAGGGGATTGTGCTAGGTGATTTCTAGAGGTCCCTTCCAACCTAGACCATTCAGTGATCCTACACTTGGGAGCCCAAGCCATGTGCCCATGTTAGTGTTTCAGGGTCTGAAGAGCATTAGGTAGCGCCTCCTTGTTTTCATGAACCAAGATTGTTCTTCTCACCTGGTTTGTCATGTGGCCGTGTGAGTACTTAGCCCAGCATCAGAGAGGAGCATTGGGCTGTATGTGAGCACTGTGTGGAGGCTGAGGTGTTCCTGCCAGCCGTAGTGCTGGTTTATGCCAGTTTAGTGACATTGTGTCACGGTCGCTTTAGCTGGAAATGCTGTGGAAACAAGGGAAGAAAGTAAAGCTGAAAGCCTCTCCCACATTTAAATTTCTTAGGATGGCTGTTTGGATGAGATCTGCTGTGTCTGTGCTGTGCTTGGACTGTGCAAATGGCAGCAGAGCTCAGGGAGCACCGCAGCACAGAGCACGAGTTCTGCTGCGGTGCTCAACTACACACAGTAAAGAACTGCAGAGCCAGCCTGGCCTGGTGGAGGCAGGTCTGCATGTAGGGCTTGGGTTCATCTTCTGGTTCTACAGGACATGTGATTTTGGTCCTTTCTCTGACCTCAGGGGTAGTAGAGTATTTATCTTCTTCATAAAGTGCCTTTTCAGTCTTTTACTGAAAAGTTGCTATAACATTAAACTATTGAAACAACTACTCTTATAAGTCCGTGTGATAGGCACAATAAACTTCTTGCAAAATATTTTTTAATAAACGCTTTACAGTCTTTATTAGCTTGTAGTTAAGATGAAGACCCGAATTCCTCTATCACCCTCAAAAATCAAAAGTAATGTAAAAACCTCTCTGAAGTTTCCTTACCTGATAGTAGCCACAAGGAGAGAAGCGCCTGCTCTCCAGCTTCAAGGTCTGAATTAGGAATGACTGTGTTAACGGGGAGCAGTTTCACAGGCTGTGATAGTAACAGGAGGTGGTCAGTTGGTAGCTTGAGGGTTTCGCAGAGATGTGGTTATTACTTTCAGTTTAGGATGTTGCCCTTCCCCATGTGTAATCAACAAAAGTATTTTCTGTGCTTCCTGATGGTCCAGGATGTCTCAGTTCCAGGTTGATTCTAGAGGCTGTCGGCAGCCATATCTATGGTCAGTACTGTGATGGGGTAAGACTGATCTGTGGGCTAATTGATGAATAAATGAAAATGTAGTATGAAATGTGTTTTGGGAGGTAGGAGTTTACCGAAAAGAAGCTGAGTTGTAAAAACAGCCAAGTGTTTCATTGTTCCAAGGTAAAAGTGCTGGTGCTGTGGTAGTGGAGGTCGCTTTCCTTTTCAGTGCAGCTTTGCATGAGCTTTGCCTGGTGCAGGCTAGGTCCTGTAGTTCTAGGTTACTGCACAAAGTCATACTGTGAGTGCTGATTTTTTTGACAGTGAATAGTTCATAAGAGAAGAACGAGTGTCCCTTGTGTCATCAACCTTCCTGTGGGATCAAGGGAAGCCAGTATTGTTTTCTTCTTGCATTTCCTGGTCTTCACTCTTACAAGTAAATGCCTTCATGAGAGAATTGCACTCATGTTTCTTGATTGTTTTCTTGTGCTGCTCTTGGAGAGCCAGAAGAATTCTTTGTAGCGTTTTCCAGTCCTAAAAGAGTAGATTAAATGTGCAAAAATCTGTTTCAAATCTTCATGTTTGCGTAGCAAAACTCTGATGTGCGTTTGTTCACACAGATGCCGAGGTCAATGGCAGAAAGAAGACATTCACTGAGGTTCAAACAGAACGGTTGGAGCAAGCAGAACGGACTATTTTGATTAAGTGCCCACCAAAAATTAGTGAGAAAAAATTATTACAGTATTTGTCCAGTCACGGAAAAATTAACAGTCACTTCTTTTTTGAAAATCGTGTAAGTAATTGATAATGTTCACTAAAATCTAGACTTAAACAAAAAGAAATGCTAGCACTTGGAGTAGACCTTACATATATATAAGCTGAGCATGTTACAGAGAGCCATTGTATTAAACTTGTTTTTATTAAAGTTTACAAGTTGCTGAGTAACAGATCTTTTAAATCACCTAAGCATCGCCTGTTATAAATGATGGATAGCAACATTTTTTTGGACTTTAACCCTTGTACATAACACTGCTCTCTATTCTAACAGTAGAGCTAAGCTTTTTACATGTTTTTTGAATATTACAATTGGAAAGATAAATGAATTTTAATAATTTTGTGTTTAATGTTCACAGCCAAGTGTTGTAGATATTAATTTTGCTTTGACTGCTTGTCAAAAGGTGACTAAAAATGTTCTGAAGTACAAAAAGTATCACCGAGCTTCAAAACTGTTGTATGAATACCTGAATAACATCAATATAATCAATTCAAATCTCATGTGTTATTATCTAACCCTGTCTCTTTCCACCCTTTGTTTTAGGGTATCCATGCCTTAATAGAATTTTCTGAAAAAAACAGTATAGCCTCATTACAGGATGTTATTGGAATCCCAAGTACTACAGAGTATCCTGTTGTTCCCTTTAAGTCGAGACTTTTTACTTTTGTGATGAAAAACCCAGTGGGTCAAGCTGCTGCTGAGACACAAATTCACCTCTCTCCTCAGTCTCACATTACAGTCAAAGACCTTATTCAAAAACTTTGTGGTGCTGACAGTGTAAGTATAGGTTTGTCAATCTCTCTTTACTAAACATGAATCACATTTATTTCAGAATTGCAAGTGAACATGTGTATCTTGGAATACAGTTTATTTCTGTCTTAAAAAAATAGAATTTTGAATTTCACAATGCTTTTCACGCATTGTAACAAATAGGTGAAATTTGTTATTTTAATTGCCAAATGTATTTTTCCATATGGAAATAAACCTCTCTGTGAATCAATCCTTTATTCAAACCACAGAGATATTAAGTAGGTAAAAGTATATATTATGAGTCACTGTATCTTCACTGTGTTCAATTTCTGCACTAGATAAGCAGTCAGATGTACACTCTGCTGAATGAATATCAGCTCACAGAAGAAAATATCAAGCTCCGATTTTTGGCCTGTTCCCTGGTTCGGGATTTTGCACGTGCCTATTTCCCAGACAGCGTGGTAAAGCCGTTTGGCTCTTCAGTGAACACCTTTGGCAAACTGGGATGTGACGTGGACATGTTTCTGGACTTTAATGAAGCAAGAAAGCACATTAAAAAAATGGTAAGATTATTCTATACATATTCAATTGTTTCAATAATTTTTGACAGAGCGGCTCATTTGCTCCTCTAAATGTCAAAGTCAGTCTAAATGTCAGTCACACTCTGATAAAGGTTTCACATAAGTCTAAATGAGAGATTGATAAATTTATTTGAATGTTTAGACTTGAAGACCTTCAAAAACTGAATGTGACATGGAAGAAGATATGTTTATCATTATAGGAAAAATAATTTGGTGTTTGTACAGGCTTCGTGTGCATTTCACGCATAATTATTTTGTGTTTGCGTGTGCACAGGTATTAATGGAAGATTGTCAGGCTCTTTTCCTTGATTTAAAAAGTGACTTCAACATTTAAAAAGATTATTTCAGATTCTCTTGTTTGGAGGTGGTATTATTTGCTACAGTTAGGAAAATCATATTTGACTATGGCTCTGAAGCTGTTTCATTTATCCTCTAGCTATTTTTGTTGATAGTGTTAACATGAAATGTCAAACAGTTTATGAAAACTGTTTTCTTACTGAGTTCATACAGCAAGACTACTTTCTAATTAATAGCCAATGCTAGGTCAGGGAAAAGAGAAGACTGTAAATACAATGAAACAGGTAAAAGCGAGGTAGGTATTCTGAAATTGTTCTTCATTATCTTCAAACCAGACATACTACTGATGTTCTTATCAGCTTTAAGTTGTTGGCATGGCAGCTGTATTAACATTGCAATCTTGTTGAGTTGCATAAACACATCTGTGAGCTCTAGATTTCATACTGTAAGAATGTTATTCCTGAGGTGCCCTTTTATCTATAGGTGGTTTGAAGCAACTTATCCTCTCATGGGACTGTGGGAGGTGTTCTAGACCTGCAAAATCCTGTGATAGGAATCAAAATAACACAGTGGGTGTTCTGAGAGGCATCAGAGAGATGAGGCCATCTCTTCTGTCTGAGCAGGGACAGATAACTATATGTGTGTATTGGTTTAATGGGAATTTAGTTAGGAATTCTTCAGCACGAGCCTCCAGGGCTACTGTCTGTGCTCATGACGTTGTGTTGCATGACAGGTTAGTAGGCTGCATGGAATATTTACACTGTTACACGTAGTGCAGTGAGACTTTTGCTTTGTGTACAAGCATGGTGGTATCAATAAAAGCAACAAGATTATCTTCTGATGCATATTTTGGACTGCTAAAATGTGGGCATAAGTGCTACCTCAATTTGAAAGGTACATTAGAGAGTTGACCTATAAAGGGGAGTAAAAATCATTAGTGCATCTCGATTCAGATATAACCAAGGAATAAACAAGACCAAGATGCCAGCACCTAGAGAGCTTTATATTCTGTAGGAAGTTATGATGTGGGCACATCTTCCCTAATAGGCAACCAGTGCTTAATGCTTTTGAGGAAAGGCAAAATGGTATTCTCCCTGGCAAATTGTGTTACTAATGTACATAAACTGCTTGTCTTTCTGGGGACAAGTGAATGAAGGAAGGTAACTTTAATTATAAAATGACATAGCAGCAGGGCAAAGGATGCCTTCTGCCTGCCAAGCTATCACAGACCTTCAGGAGGCTATGAGCAGTGGAGGAAGACCAGGTATTTCGGCATTTCTTTACATTTATTTATTTAGCCTCATGGAAAACCAGTCAGTGATTGTGAGTTAAAAAGCAAATGTGAGAGCATTCTTTACCATGGAATTTGTGACTATTCTATTTTTTTTTTTTTTTTTAGTATGGTTTATTCTTCCTCATGAGATATCAAAGGGCTAGCTATCAATATGTGTGTTTGCACAGAGATCATATTTTTAACATGCAGGCTGCTTGGGAGAGTAGTTGAGTTACTTTAAACATAGTTCAATGACCACTTTTAGAGTAACAGATTTTGGATTCAAACAGTTATGCTTCTTTTTGAGGGTAGCCTATGAATTTACCGCAAAGGAGTAGTTTACTTTATCAGCATCTTCTGCTGTGGGCAACATGGCAAAAGGAAGGGGCACATCTGGATCTGGGGCAAGTGCCTCTTGTTCCAACGGTCTTGTGGGAAGGCCCGCTGTGGCCTTTGTCACAAAGCACAAAGGTAAAACCACCAGCACACTGACTCAACAGCCAAGTTCCAATTTCTTCTTCCCTGTCACTGCCTCAGTCTTCTATTCCAGGAAGCTCCTTGCTCCCTTTTGTGTAGATGTGGGCTCCTTCGACTTTGAAGCAGGACTGGCACATAGCACTTTAATCCTGTTTGGCTATGTAAATCAGGGCCCGCTGTTTTGGGGTATGTTCAAGCACTGACTCTGGCTGGGGAAGCATGGGCAAGAGGAGAGCAGGAGAAACTGCCTGAGTGGTTGTCAGGGTTGCACAGAAATTGGGTGCCTTAAAGTGGGTTTTTGGGGAGATTACAGGATCCATGACTTCTGAGCTGTGCCTCTCTGGGTGTCTTGTTCCTTTGCACTAACCTGGCGATAACAAAACGTAGCCTCATGTAGTGGTGACTTGGAGGACCGGTCGGGTCGCTGCGTAAAGCTTTTCACTCAGCGTGCATTCATCCATAAGGTGCTTTATAGGGAGGGGTAAATCAGTGTAAGTATGGGATTAGCAAGCAAAAATAGCTAAGGTTTAAAAATAGACTATAAAAAGAGCAGAGGTTAGAGGTTACATATGAATGCTTTATTTTGGTGTAAGCTAAAAGTATGAAAATTACAACTACAAAAATATACAGGAAAATGCATGTCTAATATGATCAGAATGCAGCTCTAAAATTTTCAATTTTAGAGAAACTTTTTTTATAAAAAGTAAGTCATATGCTAAAATTTTTGAATTCTTTTCAAAGTGGAAAAAAATTCTTTTACAGTGCTACTTGATTCAATAATATGTGCTGTGAGGATATAGAAAGAAAATACTGGTAGGATGAAATAAGCAGTGGTTTGACTGTGTTCCATCTTTTTTCCTTTTTAACTTAAAACTGTACTTTTTTTTTTTTTGGGAGTGTACATGTGCTGTCTCAGAAATTCCACAATTACTTGCTTTAGACAATAATGTGATGTATTATACCCTCATTAAAGCATCTAATTTCACAAAAAGTGGTTCCCTATTAACCTGTAAAATGGAATCACTGAGAAAGAATATAAAAGAGAAAGCAGTATGTTTTACCAAGTTTTGCAGGCCACTTTAATGCATTTGCCTTAGAAGCTCAAATTGCCCAGTCCTTTGCAAATCGTTGTAGTCATCCAGGATTATTCTTAATTCCACAGCTAACAGTTTACTTTTAAAATTTTGTGGTAGGCAAAAGGGCCGTTTGAAATGGAGTATCAGCTGAAAAGGTTGCCATCTGAAAGGCTGGCGACTCAGAAAATCCTGTCCGTGATCGGGGATTGCCTTGATCATTTTGGTCCTGGATGTGTGAGTGTGCAGAAGATACTCAACGCTCGCTGCCCACTGGTGAAATTCTCCCATCAGCCAACAGGATTTCAGTGTGACCTGACAGTGAGCAACAGGTAAGACTTAGTTTTAAACAGTTTGGGTAGAATGTACTTATAATCTGAAAACCTGTGATGAACACTGGTTAGTGGTGTTTGTAACAAGTACAATAAGAGAACTTAATTTGTACTTTGGGGGCCAGCAAATTTATGTTTCTGAGTTGTAAAGCTTTTTTCTTTTCTTTAAGATACTCTTCTCCAGCATAGCTCCACTCGCTAGCTGAACCTGAAGAACACCATGGAAAAATGTTGTCTTTTAATGAGCTGAAAGATGACACAGCTTCTTTAGTCGCTATGTACGTAGGCACGTGCACGGTCATCTTTGGATTACTTTTCAGATTAAGAAACTGCAATGTATTAATTTTCATTATAGTCTTTCAACTGCTGTGTAGTGACTGGGTTTCTAGTTATTTCAGGATTCTTTGGGGTTTGTTTGTTTGTTTTGTATTTGCTGGCGAGGTATCTGGAAAGATACAGTACTTTGCTTCTTCACAAAATTTTTACTGAGGTTAGGATTCTTCACAAGAGTGTCCAATAGAGGGAGCAGGCTTCCTAGAAATATCTCTGTTTCTTCTGTTTCCTCCTTGCTCTCACTTTTTTGTGGGCCTAGTGTTTGATAGGAAGCATTTTTTTGTTTTGTTTTGCTGTCACTTATTCTATGAAGAATAGTGGGTTTTTTTGCCAGTGCTGCAGACATATAATGGATTAAAGATACACACTTAGAAAGCACCTAGCCCTTTATATTTATGATAGGGAGTAATAAAATGTGAGCGATTATCTTTCAAGAAGACTTTGGTACAACTTTTAATGCAGATTCTATGATACAAGCAGATCCTAGATTGAATTTTATGAATTATCCAAAATTCTGCTTCAGAATGCATAGGAGCTGTTAAGGAGTTAAGAAAAGTTATTTTTCTGCTTTGAAGTGGAGCCACATGCATGCAGCCACAGTGAAAGTCAATTCTGTGCTTCCTCGTAGTCCTCCGCTGAGTGGTTGGTCAGTTGTGACCGTCTCTGTTCTCTTCTTATTATTTGGAGTAAAAACAAATACTTGTATAAACAGAGAACCATTTTACAGTCAAAATTTGAAAGTCAAGGAATTATTAACTTTGACGTGGCAACTGTGCCTAAAATGTGGTGGGGTTTTTTTTTTTCCCCTAAAAGAATTAAGTGCAAAATTGGGAGTAAAGACTCCTGCAATGGTAGTTCAAAAAGCTCTTTAGACTAAAAATGTCCCCAAACTGTCCCCAGAATAAGTCTTGTTATTGCATCCATCTCTTTAGGTTAAAAATGTCCCCAAACCGTCCCCAGAATAAGTCTTGTTATTGCATTGTGCTTCATTATATTTTTTTCCTGCTTTTTCTTTGCCCTCTCCTTTGTACTGTACAAGAATGTTTGTACAAGCATGTGATGAAGCAGGTAGAAACCAATGTGTTTGAAAAGCATTATCCTTCTACTTGAGTTTTTTTTTCCATCAAGATCTGAACCTAGATAGTTGCAACAAATGGCTATCAACAGTATGGATGTGGCAACATGGGAACAAGAACAAGCATTTGCAAGCAAGGCTGCTGCTTCTAGCAGTAGTAATTGCTTATGTTTGTTTAAAGCATTTGCTGAACAACCACAGCAAATTTATTTATTTAGCCACACTAAAAATGTTTTTGATACTTTACAGTACAAAATTCAGAAATATATTCTGTGCTCCAACAAACTGCAGGTCATTCAAAAATCAGTCATTTGAAAACTACCAAGTTGACCTGCTTTGCAGATCTCATGGTCTTTACACATTACTTATTTTTCAGTACATCATATTATAACTCTTTGGATTAAGATTGTAAAAGAACTTCTGGTTTGTACTTGTACTAAAATATAGAGATTATCTCCAAAGTCATTAATGTCTAAATGAAATGTATCTTTTCAGGCTATGATTCTGCATAGTTGTGCTCCTGAGTACTTTTTATTTCATTTTTTCCCCTTGTGATATGTAACAAGGAAAGAAAGCAAGTCTGGTGTTAGTTTGCCCCCTAACTTTATCCTTTGTACTATGAGAAGCTCTCGGGAATTGATGCCTGGGCAATCTCAGGCATTCACTTTATTTTTTTAACAGGTAGAAGTTATTTTTTACGGATATCCTCTTCACTTGTAACTGATGCTCTAGGATTGAAGGGCTGGCACTGCACCTGGTACTTCACAGTTCTCTCAATATTTACATGTGCCATGCTTTTTCTTCCTCAGCATTGCTGTAAAAAGTTCAGAACTGCTGTATATCTATGGTTGTCTTGATTCCCGTGTGAGAGCACTGGTGTTCAGTATACGATGTTGGGCCCGTGTACATGGACTTACAAGTAGTGTTCCTGGTGCTTGGATTACCAACTTCTCTCTGACCATGATGGTCATCTTCTTTCTGCAAAAGAGATCACCACCTATCGTTCCAACAGTAGACCAACTTAGAGCACTAGCAGGTAAGGACAGCTATTTATGAAAGAAATTAGAGTGACTTATTTTTCTGTGTTTGAGAGAATGTACAAGTTTCACGTGTTATTTTTGTGAGAAAACAAGACCTCATGTTTTTAAGAACAAAATAATATTTATTTGCAATGCTGAATTCGAGTTGGAGGGGTTAAGGTTGTTCTATGTCTCGCTTATTCTTGTCAAAGGAGTCTTAGTGCAGCTTCCATGTGCTCGCTGCTTTTAGTTTTTTTTTTTTTTTTCAGAAGACTTGTAAATTCTTAACAAATGCGGAGATGTTTATCAGTTTTGTTCACTCATGAATATGGTACATATTGTTTTATAGACACGAAGTGCTTAAAAGAAGGATTATTTTTTTTCCTCACGATTCATGATATCCTTGACACTTTTCAGTCCATCCAGAAATAGTTCTTTAATCTTTGCAAGTTAGCCGTTTTAGCCATTTCATACGTTGCTTTCAGGGTATGATATCTTCACGTATCTTCATTAAGTCTAATGAAAGGACGGAGAATGACATTCCAAACTTTTTATTTCCTCACTTATGTCTTGTGCTTATTGACATGCTTACTTGAAAATTTGGAGTACATGAAGGGTTTTCTTCATTTGCTCTAAAAGCAGTTCACATATTTCCATTAACATTTATTAATAAGCTTTCAAGATGACCGTAGAATTCTTATGCACAGAACAAAATCACCTGTCTCAACTTTACAAAAATATTCCTAACCCACTTTTTTCAGAAAAAGAGGCTAGATAATTCAGGTCTGACTGCCAAAGCCCTTATTTAGTTATTAACCTTGTAAATTTGTGTTATTTAGTGGACAGTAAACCACCGGATGCAAAGGTACCAGTTTTTGTACTTAAAGGAAATAATTTTAGAGGTATAAATATCATATATATTCTTCTTGTAAGGTTTTGAAAATGCTTCTTTTACTCATGCTTCTTTTCCTTTGCTTTATTAGAATTATTATTGTTTGTCTTTAATCATACAACTGGAATCTTGACTTGAAAGTTTGCTTTTAAGTCAACTTATAAGTTGATTTACTTTATGCAATAGCATTCATTGAATTCAGGCATATTACAGATATTGGACATGACGTATTAAATACACCATCATTTTTGTTGTTCAAAGTAAGTTTGCAATTTTGTTTCAGATGAAGAAGACAGGCACGTAATTGGAAGTTATGATTGCTCATTTGTTAGTGATTTAAGCAAGATTAACCCTACAAAAAATACAGAAACACTTGGTGAGTAAATCTTTAATCTTTCTGCCGATATACTGAGACTACACCTTTTCTTACTGTTACTGTAGGCTCTTTTTTTTCTTCCCTTTAGATGAATTGCTGTATAACTTTTTTGAATATTTTGGAAATTTTGATTTCAGAAAGAATTCCATAAATCTTCGAAAGGTAAATACATTTTAATGTCTCATCATTATCTACCGAATTCCTTTCTGCTGTTTGAGAAACAACACTTGTTAGCCATTTCTGTGAACGTTAATTGCATGTCCAGAGTAAATCGGTGATATACAGAAACTGAGTTCTTTTTATGAAGGAAGTGAGCTTTCTTATCAGAAAGTCACTTAGTGTAATGTTTTAATGGTGCTGTAGCATTTCTTGGGCATATTGGGGAGCACAAACTCTAATGTTAAGCCTGTAGGATTTCTTCTTTTTTATTTTTTTCCTCTCTACTGTTGTGTATCAAAAGTGGCTGTTTTAGAATGACTACTACTTTGATTCTGTGGGAAGAGACCTTTTTAAATGTCATGACATACAGAAAAAGTCTGTTACAAACCCCATAGGCCAACGGGCTTCTGCATTTTAAGTTAGGAGTCCAGACCGAAACAGTGTCCACATTAAATCTTGCAGCTGAGTTTTGAAACTTTCTGCTGACATTTCCATTTCCCACTGCAGTTTGCACTAGCATCCAGTATTGGCACTTGTAGTTCAGGAAGTGTGACAGGTAACAGGGTCATTCTGTGTTTGCCCAGAGGCCTGCACCTCCGTTTTGGTCTCTGCATGCATTCTGCTTGTGCTGTTTGTTGAAGTGTATATGCATGCATATCTAAATACACAGACACACTCAGAAGATATGGAATTTTTGTTTTTCTTTTTGGACAGTGCTCAGGTTGATCCTAGAAACTGTTAAGCTGAGGAGTCTTTGTTTTTAAGCCACGAAAAGACAAGCAGAAGCCTCCACATGGTGGAGCCTAGAGTAGGTGTCTGTGCTACTCCTGTGCTTTATATTAAACCAATCCCTTGGGCCCCAGGGCAGGAGAGATGTAGCACATGTGTGACTGCTTCCTCACTGGGCAAGCGTAAGCTGGTACTAGAGCTTGCAGTGGGGCTGTATTAAAGAATAGGTCAGCAAAGGAGCACTGTTGGGCACAGAACTGGCACTGCATTTAAATAGCAAACTACATAGTCTCAATGACCAGGCTTTTACTTTTGAGTGCCCCACAGTAGGCTGTAATCTGAAGATCTCTATTCTGAACTGTGAGAAATTTCAGACAAGGCAGTAATCATGTTTTCTTATACAAGCTCTTGATATCATCACCGAGAGGAACAGTTCAAATATATAGAGTGCTTGTAGTAGTTTAGCAAACTGGGCTGTGAAGGTTAGTATGACACACTCATTCTGCTCCATGCACAGATGGCAATCAAAGTAGGAGACTGTAGTGAGTACATTTGTACTTGTAGAAAAACAAAAGGAAATTGCCAAATGGATGGTCTAAATTCTACTTGTGTCTTATTTATCTTGAAGGAAATGTATGTTGAATGTACTAGGGAAAACAACCACTGAGAGGATTCAGAGAGGAGTCATCATACAGTCAGATTAACAGGGAAATTACCATGATTAATTATGACAAAAAGTTCTCTAGTAGGTCAAAACACTTTTATTTTGGGTGCCAATGCTAATAACTCAAGTGATTTGTTATTTGCTGCGCCTATAACACATGTACAACTTTGGCTTTTACTTTAACTATCTGCAGGGAAAGGAAGTAAATAAACCTGAGTCGTCTCCTCTTTATATCTGGAATCCCTTTGAACAAGACCTTAATATCAGCAAGAATGTTAATCAGCCACAGCTGGAGAAATTTGTCGCCTTGGCCAGAGAAAGTGCCTGGATATTACAGAAGGAAGATAAAACTCAGCGAATGATCAGTAAAGAGCCCTGGGGACTGGCAGCCCTGTTGATACCATTTGGAAAAAACAATCCAAACATGATGAAGAATAGGGTGAAGGGAATAGGGAGTGAAACAATCAAAAGCCTCTTGGACTCCTTGAAGTTAAGTAACGTGAACAATCTACAAAAAGCAGTGGGAAAATGACTTTCAGTGTGGAAACACAGTAGCTGCTATTCTGTTTTAGGAATTTAATGCGACACAGTCTGGAGGACATTAACATTTCTATTATGAAGAAATGGAGAGTCAAATGACTTCTGTTTTCCATTGCCATGCTTTCTGTACAGGTCTGCTTTGCTCCTCTATACAGTCTCCTCCTTACTCTCCATTTCTCCGTCTGTTCTGTGGATGAAGAACATGCAAATACAACTTTTACAGATACCTTTTGGAATTTGCCTGCAGCTAGGCATAGTTTTTAACAAAAATACGGACAGAAGGAGCAGGGGAAAAGCCTTTGGGAATTCTGTTGGCTAACACACAAATGATGTGTTAAGCAAAAGCTCCAGAAGCAACCACCTTTCAGTGAAACCACGTCTTAAAAGATGAATGTTAGTACTGTTGCTTCCATTGCAGCCACCTTCTGGGAGTCAGTAAAACCAAAGTGCATGTGTCTATTTTTGTAATTGTTTTTCATTCATGTAGATCGTGCCAAGACACAATAAAGAGGATGGAATTGGACAGTAGGGTTTGCAGTGTCATAAAGCATCACTCTCCATGGATGCTACAACTGTTTCATACTGGAAAAAATTCTGTGTTCTCAAATTTCTTCCATTTGGTCTTTTTTTCATATGTGTATCCATACGAGTGGTTCCCACTCAGACGTACCCACTCCTCTGTCACCTTGCCTTCAGTGTCACTTCGAACTGGTATTTCATGTTCCAGAGGGCTTTTGCAGTCACTTTTTGCTTCATCTCTCTGTCCCTCACAGAGATCCATAGGGGGTCACTGTTACCCTCGAATCCAGTCCTGCCTTGTCTTTCAGGTATTAAGCAGAGCGCTGCCCATCACCCTCCCAAACTGGCTGGACTGTTAGGGTCAATATTCCTCGTTGGTTCAAAGGCATCACTGACTTCTCAGTGCATCCACCACAGAAGTGTGTGTTTTGCAGGGAGCCAAGCTGGGTGGAAAGGGAAATGGAGAGCAGAGACAAACGACAGACAGATTATCCAGGTAGATTCATAAGTCTTCTAGCTGCCCGGTTTAGAGCCACTTATGTGCCCTAAAAGTGTGCAACTATGATATGAGCAACTACACAGACTGTTGTTGTTACTCTTAAGAGAAATTCAGTACAAGAAATTATGTACAGAGAACACACTATAGATAAAGTATTAATGTTCATGATTAGTTTCATTTTCAGTCAGATTTTTGTGCTGCAGTGGTATATGGTTTTGTGTGGAATTTCTGTTAATGTTTGCTGGGCTGGTATGTTAGTATTAACTGTTGAAAAGGGTGTTTTCCATTTTCCTGAGGTATGCTTACTGGAAAAAAACATGGGAGTAATGCATCCTACCAAAGCACTGGTGTGAAACTTTGTGCCTCCCTCAGGGGAAGGAAAACTGCTCTGTAGCAGTTAGTATTCTAAACTGTTAAGTCTTGAGTGACTTAAAGACCATCTGTCAGATCAACTCCCTATTTATTTGAATTTTAAAATAATATTTGTATGTGTGTATTCATAAATACTTTATCAAAGGAATGACTCACATATTCGTTATCCTGATCGCAGGAATTTTCATATTAACTTCTTCAAGACTGAAAGTAAAAACTCCATTCTAATGTGCTAGTGAGTGAACTTCTTTTGGGTGGCTGGTATGAAATTTATTGTAACTTGTTATTGGCATTAAACCAATCTTTTTGATACCAAGCTTGGCATTAATGCTGTAAGGAACCTTGATATTTATAGAACCTACAGAGATGTTTTTTCCCACAATAGCTATTCAAGCTATTAGAGTGGTACTTGATTCCTAGATATTTTGTAAAGTTAAATAGAAGGGGGAACATTGCAATAGAGTAATGAGAAAATGGCCTCCTAACAATGGAGACATGCACCAGAATGGTGATAGTGTATACCTGCTGCTGAGAATATATTTGTATGGCTTCACTATGATTAAAGTAAGAAAGATCTGATAAGAATTTTGACACCTATGTGACACTGCTGGAACAAAAGCCACCTGTGGGAAGAGAAACCAGGCAGGGAAGAAGTGGATCATGTTGTGAGGGGATGGGAGGATGTTTAGCCAAGCAAGGTGGCCTGATTTCTTGAACACACAAGTGTTTCTGTACTGAAAACAATCAGTCTTGCCAATATTGTTTTGTCAGCAGAAACAAGAATGGGATGTTTGTCAAGAGAGCAGCATGGAGATGGTGTGTGCTTGGGAGCTTGCTCATATGTTCTAATGTCATGAAAATAATGTCTCAGAGTCAAGCAGTGAGTCTTAATTACTTCTCATAAGTTAAATAAGACGTTGGGAATTCAAGTTTGGCATGGCAGAAGAGCAGCAAGGAGTAGATCCGTGCCCCTGCAGTGGAGCACAATGCGCACGTCGGACCTCGTCTTGAGTATGTTGCTACATCTACAGAGAGCACCATACAGAGACACTAGTGCAGGTGATGGGCCAGTGTTGCATGAGGAACCATGTTCTTACAGCAGTATGCCTTAGTTCTTACCAAGACAGACAATTTTTATTTAAATAATTTTGGCAACAAAGAGGTTAAATGTTTCTGCTGAGCTCAGCTCAAGCAAACCTAGTATTTTGAGCCTGAGCTGCTGTGCAGATCTGGTAAATCAACAGCTAGGAAGTTTCTCAAAGTGAAAATCATCCTGTTAAGTGGATACCTCTGTCTTTTGAATGACTTGTCTTGTTCATTGCAGAATTACCACTGGAGTTGTGATCTGGTACAGAATTGCTCTACGTATCCCGGGCCTTGTGGTCTGACATGCTGTGAGGTTTGTTTAAAACAAGGACTAGGCTTTATGTAAGTCAGACCTGTGTCTGGAGACAACATCCCTCCCTTCCTATGATTCCGATAGCTGCCTTGTGCCGATGCGCCGCTTCATCTCTGAGACGTGGTTTGGTGGGGATTTGCTGTCGTGTTGAATGGTGGGTCAGAGACTGTGGGTTTGAGCAAGGCAGTCCTTTCAGTACCCCGGGTACTGAAATCTGCATCTCTGATTGTGTAGCTGTCCCTCATTTTGTAACCTGCCAGCCCTTTATTTGCTGAGTGGTTTAAGCTGGATGTCACGTCGGGTTATCCAGAAGTAGATTCTCTCTTCTACCCTGCAATAAATACTGGTAACCAGCTCTCTGTGTCTAGTGAGCTGCTGGTTTGGTCTGACTTGGAGAGAAAAAACAAATCTTTAATAAAGGTGATATTTTAAAGCAATTTGATTATTTCTTTGGCATTCAGTATCACTGTAGAATGCAGTACTCTCTGCCATGCTTGCTCCAGGAGATGGGTTTGCAGCAAATACACGTGTGCAGTTCTTCTAGCTAATTCTCTGTGGAATATCTGTTTGCAGTGCTCTTAGTTTCAAGATTTCCTTCCTCTTTGCTTTTTTCTTGTGCTTGTTCTTTTCATTACATCTCATCTGGTTTGATCTGTAAAAAACAGTGGTTGTTTTGGCCACATTGCTCTCATGGTGCTCTCTTTGCAGAGCAACCTTACTGCTTACTTTCTTGTATAAATTGAACCTCTTTCCTGTTGCCTTCTCAATGTCTCATGGGGTGACCATTAGCTGGATAAGAGGGGTTGCACCTGTACAGAGGAAGTATTTTAAGAAGTCTGTTTTGTTTTCTGATATTGCAGGTTTCTTAACTGAAATTCCTTGCAAATTTTTTGAGAGGCACTTTATGCTTTGAAATGATTTCTGTTTCCCTGCTATTATTTTCAGTTTCTTTTACAGAAAGATTAAAAAGTAAGACTTTGTTTCTGTGCTGAGCTCTCTTGTGGATGCTAATTTCTACTAAATGTAGATGTAGCCCCATACTGAGAACTTGCATGGAGCATCTCCCTGAATGTCTTCCAAGTTTTATCCATAAGGCTGATGGGGGAAGAAAAGTAAAATTCCTAAAACATAGGCTGCTGTTCATGCTGCTGCTTCCATGGGATGGAGCAGTACCCATGGCTCTGTATCTCTTCTTTCTCATTCTGGACACAAGTAAAACTCTGCTGTTCTTGCAAAGAGAAGGTGCATAGTTATTAGATGTTGTCTGAAAACAATATTATTTCCATTTTTTTTCTGTATTAGAACTAGTATTGGAGTCTTTCAGGACAAGAGGAATAACTTGGAGAATACATGAAGGCTTCATATTTCAAGTAAATAGATAAAATGATAACTACTACTAGATCAATTGCCAATACTAACTATATATTGAAAAGTGATGCCTATAGTGGAATGATAGGATGGTTAGCAAGATTGATGGATCCAGTTTGTTTCCTCCTACAGTTTTCTGTAGGCCTCCCATGGATGTGCCACTTGTTATAAAAGGGTGAGACTTAAGAGAGCATACTGAAGGGAAATAGCAATGTCCACTTTATGGGAAGGTGATTATTTAGGCACCTAAGTAAATAATAGCATCCTTAACTCCATGCAGGGATGGAATTCAGAGATGTAATGACTCCAGAAATACAATATAGAGAATGGTTCTGTGGATCCTTGGGTGCTTCATACATTTTTCTTCTGAAAATTACCTTTAGATAGGTATCAAAAGACAGCTAGATAGAACTGCTTGATACATGAGCTTGCAAAATATGTTCATATTTGAAATGAATGCAATCTCATTTTGTTGAACCATTAAAGACATGAGTTATCAGTCACAGCGCGTACCTCTGCTGCCCACATATGACCTTTGCAGATGGGCTGGGGTGTCACTGGGGCGGTCAGTTTGCAGTTATTTGGCTTCCTCTTGCTCCGGGGGAAGGAGCAGTGGGCAGGGGCTCCCCAGGGTGAGCTGGGGGGCACAGGAGGGCTTTGCCCCACGCTCTGCTCCCGCTTCTGCAGCTAACGGGGCCTCTGCGGGACAAGGAGGGATATTCCAATGCAGACATGTACGGCACCAAATATATTCAAAATACTTATATTTGAATACATATATCTCCAAAACCTGCCTGGATGCCACGCTGTGCCATGTGCTCTAGGTGTCCCTGCTGGAGCAGGGGGGTTGGACTCGATCTCTAGAGGTCCCTTCTAACCTCAACCACTCTGAGTTCTGCTATAAAATCTAGGTTTAAGAGAGTTTACATTGCAGTTGGCTTAGCAATGCAAACATCATGATTTTTCAGTAATCCTAAAAATGCAAATGCTTACTGATAGCAACAGACATTCATGCTTTTACAAGTCGTGCTGTATGTTTTAAGGTCCTTTCTTCCTCACAATAGACAGTAATCTTTGAAATGCTCTTTGCAAGTAATAAACTTCCTATTTCTGCTAGGAAATAAATAGTAAAGATCTCCTTTATGTTTGTCCTAGTAAACTACAGGTCAGTTGTACTGTTCCAAGTCTTTAGTAAGATAAAGGATACCTGGCGCTTTCCTTCCCCAGAGGAAGGAAAGAGGAAGATACGCAGAGGTTTGTTGCATACAAAAATGAGAACATGTTTTGTAGAGCAGTGATTTTCAGCTTATGATCTCCGAACCCCTCAGGATCTGGGGGAGCTATGTCTGAAGAGCTCACAAAAAAAAAGCAAGAAAGCAATCCCCTGCCAAAGCCAACCTGGTTCTCAGCTGGCTTAAATTCACTAAACAGAAGTTTTTAACTTCTGGTATTTTCCACAGAAAAACAAGGTCAAGGGAACTACTGTTAAGTCACAAATAGAGAAGACATTTCTTGCATTTTGTCACTTTAGCATCATTTTATGACTAATAGACCCTAAGAGAATTGTGAAGAGCTTTTCTAAAACATGGTTTCTAATGAAGGGAGAAGATAAGCTGTTTTGGATGACTGACAAATTCTGAATATCTGTTCATGGGCAGAGGAGATTGTTGCATTTTTTTTTTTCCCAGCAGGATATGTAAAGTTCCTGAACCTTGCCCTGGCAAAAAACTTGCATTTTATCCTTATAAATTATAAAGGGAGAATACAGGCATCTCAGTTTGTCTTGATTTAATTTTATCCCACAAGTATAGGGTTACAAGTATGTGGCAGTTAGGCATGAGTGATATGATTTTATGCTCCAAATGCTGATAAGAGAGAAGCTTCGGATCACATAGGTTAACGCAGCCCTGATTCCAGGGCACCTAGTCCGAATCTCCGGCGCTGTTTTAGGGTCCTCCTGCCGTCGCTGCAGAAGTCCATAAATATTAACTAATGGCAGCTGCTCGCTCCCTGAAGGGTTGCCCTCCCCCGGAGTTAATCTTTCTGATCCAGTGGGGACCTTTCCTTGCCAAGCCGACCCATGGGCTCTCTGAAGTCATCTGTTTGTTTTACCTGCCTTTTAAGCCTGAGGAGGCAAAAAACTGTTTTGTTATCCCCGTTCCCAGCAGGCTTCTTCCTTTTGACTCCAATAGCAGCAGGACACGGCCCTAAAATTCTTCTCAGATAGAGTGGACAATGATGTTATAGCATGGGCGTCTCTACTGCTCATGTTTGTGCAATTTATGTACGTGTCTGGAAAAAAAAAAAAACCCTAGCATCTTTATTCTGTTGGCTTTTGTTTTGTTTTTATGATGAGCTGATTTATTTTTCTGAGGCTTAATGAGCTGGAGCTTTCAAAGTTGTGCTTCCCTCACTCCCTTGTTATTCCTGGCAGAAAAAGAGAATTTAAAGTTAAGCCTCTTCTTGCGGGATGTTTTTCTTCTCGGTGATAAACACAAAATACGTCGTTGGGGTCACGAGAGCGGTAGGTGAGGGGACTCGGCTGGAACTTCTCCGCAGAGAGCTCCGCGTCCTGCCAGGGCTGCCCTTGCTGCAGGGGCAGCCCCGTCCCCCTCGGATGGCGCCGGGAACACGGCTCCCACCGCTCGCGATGCGGGTCATAGCGGGGCACGTTGGCATCGCGGCTCCCACACTTTACAAAGAAGTCTGGGAATGGGAAGGATTACAGAAAAAGCCCCGTTCTGTTACTGCTTAAATTGCTCCCCTGGCACGGAGAGGCTATAAACAGCTTGCTGTAAAATAGCTGTTCCCTAGCTGGCATAGATGGATGCGGTCTGTATAGGAGGAGGTTTAATTTTTCAGATTAAACATCTCGTTCACTCTTTACCTCGGCTCTGCAGTCAAACTCTGGGCCTGTGTCAAGGAGAAGGCCCTTAGCAAAACTAGATCTCGCTGTTCGATGTGAGCTCCTGACAGCAGTTTATGTTCGTGTAGATGTTTCATGTATTTAAGGGTCAGGGGGAATTGGCAGGTAACCTGGCAGCTCAGGGTTTTCCTTGCAGGGTTTTCCTGTGCCTTTTAATGTCTGCCACGGTGCTTCAGAGCCTCGCTCATCTATCAGCTTTGTTTTCACCTATTCAGTCAAAATCAGCTTCACTTATCCACAGATGAAGTCACTGGGCACATAATTTTAATTCAACACTGTATTTTATTGGACACGCCACTGCACATCATGACAGTGTCTTCTTGTGTGGAATATGCCAGCTCTCTCTTGCTGTCTCTTTTCCAGGAAATTCTTTGGTTATTGAAGATCAAGAACCAAATGTCAATCCCTTTCCTAGTGTGAGTGCTTGCAGGGATGACCCTCACAATGCTTTTATTAGGTAGACTGGGAAATCTCAAGCGTATCAATATCATACATTCTTTGGAGCATGGCCCATCTCTGCATATGCTCCCAAATGCACCTTGTGCTCCAGTTTCCAGGGTTTTTGGTCTGGTCCTCTGCTATCACCGTACATTGACAACAGCTCTCCAAATAATACAGTTCTACAGCGAGGAGAAACCCCAGAGCAAGTTGTGCATGCTCATTCTGGGGAGAGAAGCTCTTCCCCAAATGATACATCCTCCTGCACTGTCTGCTTTCTCATATTGCGAAGGGAAATGTGGAAAGCCTTGTAGCATTGACTGAATATAAGTTACGACAACCATTGTAGCCAAAGGATATTTTATTCGGCTGTGCATCATACACATTCAAGGACATGTTTATTCTCTCTGGCTCCATAAGTTCAGATCTGAATAGGTTTTTGAAGCAGTTGAAGATGGTGTTCCTCAGTCAGGTCACATGCATGTTTATTTTTCTCTGCAAATGGAAATGTCCTGGCCATGATGTTGTCTAATGATCCTACTTCTGTTAGCATCTTTACTAGTGCAGTGTGGACTGTTGTGAGGCTGTCCCTCCTCTATCCATCACTGCTAACTATTTATTATATTGTCTGGGGGTTCCGCTAATTATTTTAAAGAAATCTATCTTGTACAGGAAAAATTCTAAGTAAGGTGATAGTAGATATGAAATAAAAATATGTGCAATCGAAGATTGCAAGTTAGAACTCAGAAGGGAAGTAGGTGGTAACTTTGGTATTTTTATTTCAGCCTCAAAGTGAGAATTTGATTTAATCTATCTTCTAAATTAAGCCTCACCACCAAGAAAAGAAGCTAGGAAAACTCAGTGTGCCTGCTTAAAGGTCAAGTTTCTCTTCCTAGTACCGCTGAAGCCCCAGCCAATGTGTTTGCGTAAGTATTGGTAGCTCAACAGCTTTCAACAGAACTCAATAGCTGAGAATCTCGATGGTTATTATTGATTGCGAGTAAACGCCTAAAGATTATGGGAAGGGGTTCCTGCGCTCCGAGATGAAATGGTAGATTAGGACAGAACACCAAGTTATGACAAAGAGGAACACTTTTATCTAAAAGCAGCTTGAACTTTTGAAGAGCTCTGAGGTCAAACACCAAATCTTTTTAGGCATCTTTGAAAAGTCACCGACTCGCACAGCAGTTTATGCTGGGAGGAAGAGCTGGGGCATGTCTTCTGCTGCAGCATCACGCTGAGATGAAGGGAGAGCAGCCCCGGCGAGCTGGCAGCACGTTGCAGTCCTGCCTCTGCTCTGTGAATGAGCTAATGCATATTTGAAAGAAAGGGAATTCATCTGGAACCTAAAAACTGATCCAATAAATAGCTCGGTGCTGTGATAAATTATAGCTTTTTTTTTTAAATGTTCAAAAAATCAATTTATATTATACTGGTATTTAATATTGCCACTACTATTTTTCACTAAAAGAGCTGGCAAAAGGAATATAGGTTGTGCCATGTGTTTCACGTTGTAGTTTCTAACACCAGATTGAATAGCACATTAGGATGAAAAGACATCTTTTGATAAGACTTTATCGCCCTTTCTTTTGACTGTCAAGCCTGAAGATTGTATTTAAGCAGTGTACTGTTTAAATCTGTTGTACTGAGCTATTTTTGTATCTAATTTAATCTAATTTAGTTAAAATAAAGCTACTTTAAAGAGATAATGCTTTGCATCTGATTCCTATAAAACTTGAGATAAATGAGATCCTCCTTGATTTTATCTGTTGGCACTGATGAAGCAGCTGACAAAATGGGGTATTATCATACGAAGACAAAAAGATACTGTTTCCATGAGTCAGAAAAGTACAAAGTTCAGGACTGGATTTTCCAATCATTCAAGAAAATTCTCTTATTCTTTCCTCACAGTTCTAAAGCCTTTTATAAATATCTATGCAGAAGCTTTTTGTTGTGATATAATATACTACCCTAATGGTACCCTTTTCAGAAACAAACTTCTCTATGTAATAAGCAAAAATCTGAATTCTGTGAAACAGCTTTGTTATAACTCAGGGGTGAACAGAAGCTCAAGGCTGTTAAATTTTTAACTATGGCTCAGCAATGACAACAAGTTAAGTTGTCTTTTACAAATACTGAAAGCATTTTTTATGCTTTTCTATTTTTCATGCTTTTTTAGCATGGATAATTAATGGTATATCGATATGAGATAAAATGGGATAATTGTTTCTCTAAATTTTTAACAGGGAAAATATTTGGATTAAATGCTGCTGTAGTGTAACCACATGCAACTCTAGCCATAGTGGGCAATGACTTTGCCTATGATACTTAAACCGTCAGTGAAGACTGGCAGCTGCAGAAGACTCATTTGCTCTGGTGACTCAGCACAGGCTAGGACAGGAAGGCCTTGGAGACTGTTAGTTTTTCTTGTCCCTCTATTAACATGAAAAAAGTCTGCATTTCTCCTCTGGAAAGAGGAAGAAAAGAGCCTGTTTCCTCCACAATGTCTGTAGCAATGTCTGTGCTGCCCAGGCCCTGCTAGGGATTCGATTCAAAGCACATTTTCTGCACACTGAAGAGAGCAAGTCCCTTTGTACAGTGACAGTGTGAAAACTCTGCTGCTTCTGTTTTCTTCCTTTTAAGGGATTTACACAGCCTGAAAAGATGCATTTTGTTTTTCAAAATCCACGAGCAGAGGCTGGCAAAGCATTGCTGTCAGCAGGTGAAAGAGCAGAGTGACCGTGTGGCGTCGCGTGCAGCAGAGCTGTGTGCCAGCCCCGGCACCCCCACCAACCTGGGCTGACCATCAACGTGCTCGAGCGCCTGGGTTTCGGCACGGCCACCCCACCTTGTGCCTTTTGTTGTCCACTTTGGTTAAAAACGGGAGAAACCTTTTCTGAGTGAAAAGCTGTTGATTGATGAGCGCACGGTGGATTTGCCTGCAATAGAAATGCTGTCTGCCGCTTCAAGAGCCTCCCCTTTCGAGCTGGTGACACTTGAAGAGCAGGTTGCGCAGACATGAAGCTTGCTCCCTGTAGGTAGTGAGCTTTGTAGTGCAGACACGGCCTTTCCTGCCTACGGGCAGTGCTGCCGCTCCGCAGGGTCCGGAGGGAGCGCGGTGTCCGCTGGGATACGGGGCTGTCCGCTGGGATACGGGGATATGGGACTGTCCGCTGGGACACGGGCTGCACCGCAGCAGCCCAGGGCCGGCTCTGGGCTGGGATCTCTGTCTTTCTCTGCCATTTGCTTCATGCTTTTCGTGGTGATAAAATGCTGGTCCTGAGCTGTGCGCTGCATCCCTCTCCTTTGGCTCATGCCCACTTCTGAATCTCATTGTTCTCTCTCCTTTATGCTTAGAAAAGCATTAGGAAGGTTACCAAGATAAATGATTCCTACTCTCTGTCTGCTTTATCTTTTACTTGCCAGTTTATCCAGTGCTGGATTGCTGGATGACCTGCACCTTTCCAGTAGTAAATCCATGTCCTGGACAAGTGACATCCTCCTCCTGCACAATCTATAGCTAGGAGCAGGGCAGGTCGGAAGATGGGGAGAAAACCTCCCATCTTGCAAAACTCTCCACTTGCCCTCATGTTATGCAGCTCTCTGTCGGCTCAGAGGTTCGGCCTGAGAGATTTATCTCCAGCCTCAACTGAAACAACTTTTATCTGTTTGGATTTGAACCACCTCCAAGGCAAAGGTGGCGAGGTGGAAAGCTCTGCACCCCAGCACACGGAGGGCGGCCGCGTGGGGTTGGCCTTGCAGTAGTGTGTGATACACTGGGAAGGACAGGCTGGGTGGTTACTCTCAGGAGTTCCAACTCGGTGGGTGGGAAGATGCAGTAGATCATAATTTTGGATTACTTTAAGGCAGCGCAGAAGACTAAACTTTACATTGCTCTTCCCTGTCAAAAAACATTTACTGCTTAACTGAACCCGAGTCTCCCCACTGCTGTTCCATGAAGTCACACATGGCACCACAGGGTGCAGGTTACTTGGCTATTGGTGTATTCCTAAGTGCATCACTTCAGGTACCTGATGGAGCTGAATGTGTCACCCACCCACGGTGTGCACTCACAGCCAAGTAACGCATGTGTTGATGGATTTCACTGGAGTATATTTCGAAAAGTTACAACAGAGTGCTTGGAAAACTTTGTAAAGCAAAGGAGGTGCCTGGCTCTGCCAGAAAAAACATCTCCTAAAGAGAGAGGATAAATTACTTCTATGCAGTGGGGTCACTTTCTGGAAAGGCAAATGGCGCCAATAGCCATGGGATAACAGAGGCACTTAATGTAAGAAGGTGATTTCTTTCCGCGTGAAATTAGACATCTGCTTTGCCTGCCACGGATCTCATGGCATCAGCCCTCCCTCTGCTTGGCTTTTCTTTCTCAGTGTGAGGCCGAGAATTCCTGTGCAGAAAAGGCCTGTTTTTAATACAGAATCGCTGCTTCTTCAGAGCACACGTCAAAGCCATCAAGGTGCTCCTGGCACTGGTCTGAACCAACCTGCCTGGCCTGGCCTTTCCTCCTTGGCTGAGGCTATCATTTAGAAAGGGCTTTGCTGAAGTCCAAAGGGTGTTTGGAAACTTTGCCAGCCCTTTTACAGAGTTCTTTAAAATATAATTTGAAAGAAAGTCTTCCCTGTTCAAACCCTCCTAAAGATGACACAGAAAAATGATATCTCATCTTCCCATAAAAGAAGGCATCTTATAAAATTCTCACTATTGCAGGCTTATTCTTTCAAGCCCTGCTAAGCGCATGTAATAAATGAACTGTTTAATGCCTGTGAAGTTCTACAGACTCTTCCACTAGGGCTGAATCCTGGAAGGTCCACGATATCAGGCCCTCCTGGATTGCTTGTGCCCGGCTGTGTAGCCCTTCCAGCAGACACCGCAGCAGTTCCAGTGTCCCATGAGGATGGGGGTGTGGAACACAAGCCTCCAGAAGCCTCTTCTACTTCCTCCTGGTCTTCCCGGCCAGGCGGGCAGTAGCAGACACCCTGCGCTGTCACTCGTGTCACTGCGCACGCTCGTCCCAACCCACGGGCTCTCGCTGGCTCTACCCCGTCCTCAGGCAGTGCTCCCGCCGCGCTCAGGCAGAGGACAGCTGCCCCACCACCACCTTCCCGGCCCATCCTTTCCCAAGCACCTGTATCCATCCGTGGCAGCACTCCAGTCACACAAGCTCTCCCAACACATCTCTCTGATCCCTGTGATTTCACAGCCCTGCAACCACACAGAGGCACCCAGTTCCCCCGGTTTGCTGACCATGCTGCGTGCATTTCAGAGAGACCCCCAGTTGTGCTTGAGAACTTCCCAGGAAAGGTGTGTGAGCCTCCCTGGAAAGGTGCAAGATCTTCCCTTGTAATGCTGCCCTCCCGATGCTTCCTCGTTGTGTGCGTGCACTTGGGATGGGCTCCCTTTTGCCTGGTTTTATGAATTCTGAGGTCTCTCCTGTCCACACTACCCTGCACCCTTTGCTTCCCAAATTGGTCAACCAATTCTTCTTGTATTTGTGGTTCCTCATCTCTCTCCCCATCATTGATAGCTTGAAGGGTTCCTCTTCCAGTGACCAGCTGGTTGGGAAAGATGCTTTTGCCCTGCTTGGTCGGGTGGATCCTGTCTCTTCCTAGCAGGCCTCTGTCCTCAGAGGCCGTCCCATGGTTTCAAAAGCTGAATCCCTGCTGCTGACACCAGCTGTGCAGCCCAGATGAGACAGGCTTTGCAGAGCGGCCATGTTCTCACAGTTCCTGGTTCTAGGAGGGGCAAAGGCTGCACACTTACTCATCTGCTGGTACCTTTGGGACATACATGGAGGCTTCAGCTTCATTTCCCAAAGGAGCAGAGCTTTGGCGCAGGTTTTCCTGGCACTGCACTCCAGCAGCACCTCCCATTGTCACATCCCAGCAAGGGCTGCCACTGCTGCATCTTCGTTGGAAAAGTGCAACAGTCCTGTTTAAACGTACAGACAAATGTAACCTGCTTCCTGGGATGTGCCTTAGCACTGTAGGATTCTCCTGAAAGACTAGTGACAGTAAAATGGTCTATCAGAGGGTAAGAGCACCTTCCAGCCATACAGCCTGACACTGGTGCTGTAAAAAATTAAGAGCTACAGCAAAACCTCTCGGTAGGGGAGAGAAGCTGTGCAAGTTTTAAGATACCATTTCAGCTCTGATGTGCAAACTTGCATGTGCCAGGGGACTTGCATGCTAAAAACAGTCTTGGTCCTAAGTGCTGAGCTCCTGCTCAAGCCTCTCTTATGAGAAATAATTTTGCATGGAAAGACACTGCACGGAGCCCCTGTTGTGCCCCTCACACCTGCTGGGGATGGTTGGGATAAGCGTGGCAGCAGCTGTGGCACGATGCTGTGGCAACGGCCGCGGTGCAGTGCTGTGGCGGTGGTTGTGGTGCGGTGACGGCGGCTGTAGCGCGGTGCTGTGGCAGTGGTTGTGGTGCGGTGCGGTGGTGGTGGCTGTAGCGTGGTGCTGTGGTGGTGTGTGTGTTGTGGTGCAGTGGCAGCGGCTGTGGCACAGTGCTGTGGTGGTGGTTGTGGTGCGGTGCGGTGGCGGCGGCTGTAGCATGGTGCTGTGGCGGTGGTTGTGGTGCAGTGGCGGTGGTTGTGTTGCAGTGTGGTGACGGCGCCTGTGGCAAGGTGCTGTGGCGGTGGTGGTGATGCGGTGCTGTGGTGGTTGCGGTGCGGTGGCAATAGCGCGGTGCTGTGGCGGTGGCTGTGTTGCGTTGCGGTGGC
>NW_010583321.1:136737-183246 GCF_000705375.1 Tinamus guttatus
GCCTGCTATCCACTTTGGCTGTGCCATTGAAATGGCTATTTTGGGCTGTATAATAAAACTACGCCAGTGAAATGATCTGACCTAGGAAATACCAGGCTGAAGGTGGAAAACTGCACGTGGCAGTGTATGTTGGAGCAGAGCAAATAGTTTCCTTTCTCTAGCCATTTTGCAAAAGTGGCTTAACTCTTCTGGCAAGCGAGCTCGGGCCCGGGGCTGGTGCTGGGCTGCAGCCGTGCAGACCCCCAGGCTCTGGGGCCTGGGACGCGGGGCTGACGTCCAGGAAGGCCCGGGGCCTGTGGCCAGCAGCGCTGGCTCGGCGCGGTGCTGCACGGGGCCCTCCGGCTCCCGTGTGAGCCCTGTCCCAGCGTGGGGCCCAGATGGCCACTAACAAGGCTGGATGCGGAGGTCGCTGGGTCAGCGCGAGGAGACCCTCCGGTGACACGCTGCCGTGAAGTGCATCATCACGCGGGTGGCAAAAGACAGCGCAAAGCCGTATAAATAAATACCCCGAGGAGTGAGGGTGATAACGGGTCTCATCGTTGCTCCATGCATTCCCTTCCCTTGGGAGATGCTCTGTTGGCAGTCTGGGGCCCCGTGCAATGTTTTGCACCTTCGTGGGTGTCCTCAGGCGATGACCGCGTCGCGGCAGCTCTCCGCAGCCATGCTCACAGCGTGCTTTGTTACCGCCACCTCTTCAACGCCTTTTTGGCTTCTCTTTCCCCTGCTCTGGGCTTCTTTTCAAACATCTCCAGCTACACAGTCCCACTGTAATTAAAAGGAAAAAGGGAAAAAAAAAGAAAAAGATGATAAATTCTGAACAACCAGAAAGCTGGCATATCTCTATTATAACAACGAAGTTTCTGCAGTCTGATTTGGACAGATGTCTTCCTTTAGTTAGCACAAAAAAAAAGTGACTGTTTCAAAGCTGATTTATACTTCTAACTGAAGTCCAGAATCTTAGCCTCTCTCCTACTGTTTCCTTCCATCTGAACTATGTTTGGTTATGTGCAAAGCAAAGAATTAGGGTCAGAGGTGGATGTCAGAAGGAATAAGGATAAATTATTTCTATTTCAAAAGCAAAAAACAGTAAATGCTTAATTGTTTCTTTTTTCTTTCTTCCTTTTTTTTTTTTTTTTTAATCAAGTGGGTTTTTTAGATTGCTGCAAGGGGCCCTCAGCATATATGAACAGGACAGGCCGAAACCAAACCAGTCTATATCCTCGTCTTTCCGATGCTTGCTTCTCTTGTTATGAGTCCAAGTGGAGGACAAGCTGCCTCCCATGCTCCAGGCCTCTACGCTGGAGAGCACTGCAAAAAAACTGCCAGTCATGAAAATGGCAGAAACACACAATCACGAATGTCCCCTGAGCCATTCGCTGTGTCCCCAGGGCAGTGCTGCTTCCCACAGCGGATATCAGTGCAGCTCCGGGACTGCACATTGCTGTGTCTGGGGTCACTCCTACGGGTTTCCCAAATATCCCTCTCCATTTTCACAACCTGTATCCACCTGGCACCTTCTCATCCAACTTACTCCTAACAGAGGGGCAGAGTGTGCAGCTTTGCACAGCCCACTCTACACGTGCTCTCTCCATCTGTGGAGATTGTCAACTGTTTTGGAATAAGGTCCATCAGAAATAAAGCCACCCTCTGGTCTTCTGACTCTCAACAGCTGTTGCTTGTTTATGCTCCTTCCAGGCATCCTCCATGGAAATACCATTGTTTTGGGTAGCCTTAGTGCCATGTTTCCATCAGGACCACGTTCTCAGGTAACTCAAAGCCAAGCTGCTTGGCAGAGGTTTGTTTCATTCAGTGTTTCATTTCTAGCAGGCCAACTGCGTTCAGCGGGAATGAATCCTTGGAGACCAAAGCAGCCAATTTCCATCAACCCATCCCAGAGACTTTGAAGGATGCAGTTTCCCACAACGATGGGGACATTTTCTGCTAATGGACTGAACTGGGCTGTCCTAGTACACCAGGCAAGAGTGGTTCTGGAGGTGTTAGGGTGCTGGGAGTTAAAACCAAGCCATTAAACGCTTCTTAGAAGCTGAAGATGACAGTGTCACAGAGCCGGCCAGACCAAGGTGTCCCCAACACTGCCTTCAGCTTCCACATGTCCTCACTTGTGTGTGTGGATCCCTGCTATAATGAATGTTACTTCTCTTCTTGGAATGGCCTTGGCAATGGAATGGGTGGAATGGGCTGGCTGCGCTTCCCAAGGGCCTTGGGCTTCACCAGAGCTTTGAAGAGGGAGTAAAAAGCTGGGCCTGTGTAAAGCCCCTTCCATGAACCTGCCGAAGCCATTGCGCTGCTCTGCAGTATGAAGAGACTTTTCATACGCCACACAGGTGATTTTTTTCCCTCTTCCTATTTTTCCCCAAGGTTTCACAGTTATGATAAACAAATATAACCAGGCTGCTGAGTGATTAACAAGGATCAGAAGGATTTTAATGACTGTGAGTAATTTTAGATGGTATGTTTATTCTGCATTTCCTAGAGCCACTGAGAGGCCGCAGTGTTCCTGTACGGAACATAATAGATATTGTATAAACTCGGCTACTAGCTGCAGGTTAACTGTGAGCAGAGCAGACACGAAGAACAGAGTTTTGCTTGGGCAAGAGGCACACCCTCTATTTTGGCAATGAGCAGTTCAAATTCTTACTCTGATTTACGCGAGTTTATAGAAAAGGCCGTATAGGGCTCTTGAAGCATGTGGTAGTATTTAACTGTAAAAAACTTGGAATCAGCTTCAAGTACTGCATGTGGCAAGATCAAAGCTAATAAACTATATATTTTATATAGGGAGTATCTGTGATGAAGAAACAAATTCATTTAAGCAATAGCCCAAGGAGGAAACCTGGTTCTAAGACAAAGGCTGAAAGGGTTATGTTCTTTTGTTTGTTTGCTTCTAGGGGAGATAGATTGTTTACGAGATCCACCATTTAATATAAACTCTGCAAACTCTTGTGTACTTTGTCTGAACATATTTGGGCTTTTGGAGCTGAGGGTTGCAAGTAAGATAGTGGATGAGATTTTGCTATCCCTGGGCTTGCTATTTCCTTGGCTGCACCCAGAAGACCCCGATCCCTCTCCCAAGCCCCGGTGGAGGGAAGGGAGGGGGCTGCAGTTTGGTTGGTAGCCAGGTAGCTTTGCTTCTCAGACAACAGTTTGGAAAATGCCTTCCCCACAGTGCAGTCTGGCTCAATAACTTTGTCCACATTATTCTGGCAGGAGAAGAGGGAGAAGAAAACCCTTGCTTGACTGTTTTGGGTCACATCTAACCACGGTCTGGGTATTGCCAACAGAGCAGGCAGCCTGCGACGCCTGTCCTAGGGATCCTGGAGAAGCAATGGCCCTCCTGCACCCTGCGGAGCTGCTATGACCTCCTGGCTCTTGCGAGGGAGGCCAATCCAGCCGGCAGGCCTTCTTGCCTGCAGCACTGGCCGCTGGTCACACGTCTTCTCCCTGTACCCTATGCAAGCAGCGGCACCGCTGTGCACAGTGTCCCAGGGCCCTCATGCCTGCCTGAAGATGGCCCAGCACCATGGCTGGCTGCTGGTTGTAGCAGCAGTGATGGAAGGGATTGGCACGTCTCCTATGCATCTGCTCCAGGTGCTGCATGACACCCTCCCGCCCTGCCCACTGGGCCCACCCTTGCTAGCCCATTCAACAGTCAGCTCTGCAGCTCTGCCCTACAGCACGGACAACCCCATGTCCTTGCTTCCCAGCACTGGGATCGAGTCTCAGGCCATGGATTTGCCACCAGGAGATCCTTTGAAGTGGGAGAGGTGGGGGGCAATGGTTGTTCTCTCTGCTACCTTCTGCTGGGACCTCCCCGTTCCCTCTCCCTGCTTTTACTCCCTCTCCTTGTATGGTTTAACTTTTATGTCTTGGTTATTTATTTTAAACTAGCTCTCCGGGACTGCCCTGTGTGGCTATTTTAGTCATTTCCTCTAGCAAGTTCCTCCAATTGTTTGGCTGGCATTGTGTAATTCACCGAGCCACGTTTCCTCCCATGCTCGCTCGCAGCTGGGAAAAGTCTCCTCCTGCTAATTTTCCTTTGTTAACTGAAGCATCCTGAAGTAATTCAACCTTTAGCATCGCAAAGGCAAAGCCTAGCAACTGCAGTCCTGTGTTTTGCAGGTGCCTGGGTCTCTGATCAGGGCACAGTAGGGCAACATAGACAGCAGTGAAACCAGGCGGGCTGAATCGCTTGCTCATTTTCTGAGTTTGCAGTTCAGTACAACCTCTTGATACCTTGGTCTGCATTAGAGAGACACCTTTAAAACAGAAAGAGACTTATATCCACAACCTTGATCTTTGCTTCCAGACACCAAACCTACTAGGAAACAGTTATTTTTCCACCTAGTTCTTTCTCGTGGTGTCTCCAGCCTGGTGAACACCATCTCACTGTGTGACACCCAGCCTTGCAAGCTGCTCCCAGCTGCACCGCACAGCCACATTCACAGCATCAAATCTCTCCTTCCCTTGAGAACAGCAATGGGACACACGCAAGGGAAGATGTGACCATATCTTCAGGAACCCTAAAACAACCATGGTTGTCCACTTTACTTTACAAAAGAATGGCTGATGGGTCAAAAGGAATTTACCTAAGGCCATGCACCCTCAGCTCCTCAGCATCCTCTGGGCATTGGCGCTCTACTCACGAGCTGCACGTGACATTCATGCTTCAGGGCCCTGCTCAGTGAGAGCTGAGGTCTAGGGAGCTGCACATGGCAGAGCTCAGAGACAAACTGGTAAAACCTTGCTGAGAGACAGTCTGAAGTGTCCTTGCTCAGTGCCATCTCAGGCACTGAAGCTCTTCCAGCTCTGGTCCTTCCCTTTGCAAGGACAATTGTCTTCAGATGTTTGCTACCGAGCAAAAAAAGGCCTGGATCCAGGGTAAAAGTATATATAAGAAATGACTCGCACATAACTAAGAGGAAACAGACTAGGAAGAACAGCTTTAAAGCCCAAACCTACAAGTCTAGACAAAAACTAACAGGAAGACGCAGAGCAGAAAACTTTTTGTAATGCTAGTACTTGGTGCTGACTCCCACTACTCCGCTGATGAAGACCAGGAGACAGCAGGAGTTACCCACGGCATAGTGCCTGTGCATAGGAAGGAGTGGAAGGCCACACGTTGCATCTGGGCACCATAAGGCTCTGGGAAATGAATGAACACACCTGGCCAGACACGTTAGCTTGGCTCCAGCGCAAATGAGCTGTTACAATATGAGCAATAAAAGCATCTAAAATATACACAGGACAAGTAGCTAAATATACGTGATGTGCAAGTGTGAGAAACCTTAAAGAAATAGTTCATCTTTTATCCCTTCCCATCACATTTCTTTTCTTCTATTTGTTTCCTTTGGTTTGGGTTTTTTATTGTTGCCACCTTAAAATAAAAATGCTGTTTTTGTTCTGAAGCATCAGGCTGATGTGAGACTAACTTTTCTGTGTCCTTAACTGCAGAAAACATCAGCGAGCTCCAGTCAGGCGATTCCACCCTTTGATTATATTGAGTGATAATTTTTTTCAATTTCATGCTGGGCAAGACAAAATAATCCTCCGGCACCGTACAGCAACACTGACCCTATTCAAAGAAGCTTAGCAACATGCTTGTAGATACGTTACACCTGGTGCCATGTCATCCCCTGGGTGTCCAGGATTTGGGTGCCCAGGGCTGCTTCCCACGCCAGAGTCACCCGTCACACACGTGTGTGTGGAATAAGCACAGCAACACAGACGTCTGTAGAGCAAGTCCATACTCCAATGCCAAGGCTCGTGCACAGGCTCCATACAGCTCCTTTCAAGGGGGAATATCTACCATTTCTCTCCCATAATCTGTTGAAAAGATTGACTCAGCTGACATATTTTTGCTACCTGTTGGGTTTGCTCTTCAGCAACCAGTGACACAACATGTTTCCACTGGGAAGGTACTAAAATCATCACCCAGCTGCAGGGGGTAATTATCATTTCTGCTGCAGGAGCCCTGATGTTTTATTAGTACCAGTGAGACGTATGGAAACCTGCACTTCAAAGGAAGCAGATGGTGAAAGTGTCCCCTGAGAATAATAGGAGTGAAAAACTGCTTGAATGCCATGCACAGAAGCACCTGCCAGCTCTGGGCACTCCAGCCTGAGGATCTTCCAACAGATGCTGCAGCAGGCAGAGCACCTCCTGCCCTGCCCTGCAGACCTCATGGGCTGTTTTCATGGCCATAGAGCATCTCACCCCAAGCCACCTAACGGCATCTTCACCAGGATTTGCAGGAGACAGAAGAGTCAAGG
This sequence comes from Tinamus guttatus, assembly GCF_000705375.1. The sequence continues at coordinate 143,028 of NW_010583321.1, forward strand.
GCCTTCAGCCTCAATGGGACAGGGCCATTAATAATAACTGTTTGGATCTAAGGGGAGGGTACTCTGCCTGATATTACAGGGCTCTCTTCAGGATGCGCACAAAGGGCCAGATTTCCTCTCCTGAACACTCTGGCCTTCCCTCATAAAGAACATGGTGCCATCTGGAGACCTTATTTCCTAAAAAAAATAATCCCTCAAAATCTGAAAATAGAGCTTCAGTCCTGGCTGGAGCTCATCAAAATCAGGAGATTTGGATGGCAGAGGTGATTAGTCCCACACCAGTGCGGTGGTGTGGGGGTGATCCTGCTTTTGAATTCAGTTTCCTACAGTCAGTCAGCACGGTCCTTAGTGCAAGGGCCTGGCATTACCCAAATCACTGCAGTTCCTCGGCAGGACTACACACACCGGTCCGGGTGCGGGGGATCACTTTGGCCCCTCAGAGCCCCTGCGCATTTTGAAACGTGTGTGTCTGCTCTTCTTTAAAGACAGCCCTTTAAACCTCCAGCCTTTCTGGCACTGTGGCTGGGACGCTCCAACTGACCTCATTTTACACATCTTTCTCATCTCTGACTTCTGCAGTTCCTCAACTACAGGGATTCTTGGTTTCTCATTAGCTGCTTTAGAATATTTTTATGCTCCTGTTCACTCACTGCAGGACATACAGCAAAGCCGTACAAGTCATCCTGGTGTGGCTGTTGGGGCAGCCCACAGTGAAGCAGACACCTCCACGAGCACATCCTTCCCACAGGGAAGGTGAGCCCAGGAGAAACGCTCACCTTCCCTGTGGCACCGGGGCCTCCAGACTCTGCCCGCTGGTGACAGACGGCGCTTTTCCTAACTGGGCCCTCGGAGCTCGCCCGTACTGAGCTGTTCAAGAGAGTCAAGGGGGACAGTTTGTGGATTTAAAACCAGAATCTAAGTTCCCTTCCTGACTCGTTTGCTCTCAGGGGTCTGTTGATTCCTGTGGGATTACTCCTGACTTACTGAGACAGGAGTCAGGCATTCGGTGCCCACACAGGCCACACACACCCCGACTGGAGGCAGTCCGGGCCACAGGCAGCTATGCAGGGGATCCCACCAGGCACAACATCATGGAGACCCTGATGGGGTGACCAGCAGCAACATCTCACATGCTCCATCAGAGATACCGAGAAGGATATTTCCCTTTCTTCATGCACCATTGTTCTTCCCTCTACTCATTTCCTCTTAAACACCGCCTTGCATTTCCTTAAGGGGGAAAAAAAGACAACTATTAACCAAGACTATGATTCTACAAACACCTCCTTTGAACCTTTTGGTGCAGATCAAGTGTGGTATAACATTAAATATTTAGCATAGCCTCTCAAAAGGGATTTGATCTTTACATAAGAAAAAGGGAAGAGACTCCAAGATAATAGACTGCAAAGCTTTTTAATACCCAGTTTTAGTGACTCAGGATAACAATGGAAACAGTAGTGACTGCAGGAGCTGCGCGCTTGGCACCGTGACCAGGCCCCCAGGGACAGAGCACGGGCTCGAACATCACAGAAGATGCATCAGGTAGAGGAGAGGACAGGGAGATACCTGGGAGGAGGTGACACATGGAGTGAGAAACGCTAACAGTCAAGGAGAGTGGGACAGGGGAAAGTGACTGTACACATAAGGGAAGGGTGTATAGAAATCAAGCGTGATGACCTGATATTTACTGTTTAATTTCTGAGTCAATATCCCATTATATTCTGTTACAGTCATGTCTATTTATATGCAAAGAAGCCCAAGGATCTTCCCAATGACTCTGGAGAGTCCCTTCTGCTGGCAAATAGAGAACAAGGACACCACTCCTACTCCATATAATTTGTTTAATTATTATATAATTATTTAATTAGCAGACTTCATATGATAAATATATAGATTTATACTCACACTTGTACTGAAACATGTTAAAAAAGAGGATTTGCGAAATGTTTTTCACAGGTAAATCAAAAAAGATTCCAAAGGGAAGAAGAAAGGGAAAATCACAACCCAAATCCTTCAGCACAGTTTGTTAAAATTAAGGTTTAACACAGGGATGTTCCTGCTGCCATGATCACTTTTTTTTTTTTCTGCTTTTAAGCAAGAAAACCGTGACATGAAGACAGCTCATGTGAGAGCTGGCAGTTTGTTTCTTTAAATCCCTCCAGGAGGGCTTAACTAATGTGATGTGGCAGCTTCACAAGGTACGATGCAGAACCCCTGCATTTTTAGAGAATAGCCAGATAAACAAGGTCAGAGCTCTAGGAAGTGTATACTTTTTGCTGCCCTGGCTCACACACCTTTTTCACTTGAATCTTTTCTAAACAATGCACCTATAGTGCTCAGCCTGGAAAAAAAATGCTTGACTGACCTTCTGTGAAGTTGATTTCAGCTTCTTTCCCAGTCCGGCTTGGTGCCACTCTGTGAAAAATCGAGTGATAACCACATACATGGGAAAAATAAAGTGGTGGCTCAGTCATGAAAACAACCATTCCCCAGAACTTCCACAACATCCCCAGTTTCACTTGTATCCTATTTTGTTCTGTGGAGCAAAACCCTTAATGATTTCAGTCATTTCCCTTTCAAAATAATTGCTTTCCTGATGCCGCCTTGAACAGTGTAAGCAAAGAAATATTTCGTTCCACTATCCCTGACGAAAGAGCCTGAAAGCTGAGATATGGTGATTTCAGCATTACTAATTTCCTATCAGATCTAGTTCTCATCTCTGTAGTGCTGCAACTCACAAACCTTAAAAATGTACTAAAGCTGGTGAAACCTGTCCTTAGTTTGCCATTTAGATTTGCAGTATAGAGAATGAGAAGAGACTGTTATAAACAATTAGTCTGACTTCATAGGCAACTCCAGCCTGAGCTTCCCTGATTAGTTTGTCTTTAAACCCGATGAGTTCTGCTTAAAAATGTATTATAGGAAAAATTCTGAGTTTTGAAAGATCCATTTCAGCCTACACTAAACTTTTCTTGTGTCTAGTGAACATCATCTCTGAAAAAACTGCTTTTTGATTTAAAACATTTGAACCTACAACTCCTGATTTTGTTGGTTTTGCATTCTAGACTGAAGGGCTCTCAATCACATTTTTGTTCCCTTTAGGAATATTAAAGGTAGGGTTCATCTCACACCTTTCTCTAGACAACCACAGTGCGAGTGTCTCAGCACCCAGGAACCTTCCATTTAAACTCAGCTGAGAGAAATAGGTACTTTAAGGGCACAATCTTTGGGATCTTGTTTAGACAACTACTTGAGGAGAAGGAGAGTTGTCCCTTTAAAGTGTGTCTGTCTCTTCACTGACTCTGAAGGGAGTCTAAAGAATAAGTTTAAATAAAGTGAGGTATAGTCAGTCCCAGCCCCTTTGATCCCTTTGAGACAAATCAGAAAAAACATACTGAGATTTTCAAAAACTGTTAAAAGGCCAAATTTTCCCTCCTTTCACTTACTCATATCATCCTTTCCCAGATCTGTACAGATTCCCCAGTCTTCTCAGCTTCCTGTGATGACTCACAAAACACCACTAAGTCTGGGTGGTGCAGCTACCGGTTCTAGGGAACTCTGAGCCTCCCCTCGCACAGGCCTGTGAAGTCCACACCAGCACAAGGATGCAGCGAGCAGCCCATTGCACGCCAGCCCATCGTGTGGCACAGCTTTGGGCACAGACCACATACCCACGTGTTAGTGGAGGCTAGTTAAACACTGCTTAAATAACCCTACTGCCTTTTTTATTTATTTGGTTTTTTTAAGAATACACACAAGACCCCAACAATATCTTGCCCTTTCCATCTGCAGATTAGGACTATCTAAATGTTTAAACAGTAATTAGGAACACGATTCATTCTTTTGGGGTTATTTTTATGGCCTTAAGCAGCAAGCTCCAGGGTCCACTTAGCAGCTCTCAGGCTGACACCTAAAAAAGCACTACTGCTTTCACAGCATGGAATAACTCATCTTCCCTTGAAAGTCAGCATCAGTGCTCTGCTTGGCTCTCCCAACCAGCTGCTCCGAAACATCACGACATGCTGAAGAAATAAAATAGGAAGGGAGACATTGTCAATGCAAGGTCAGAAGTGGGTTTCCTCAGCTTTCAGAGAGAACAATCATTAAAGGAAGATCTTCTTGGTTTGGCGTGATGAACCCTGAGCAGAGATTAGCTGGTGTCAGAGACAGTTTCTACAGGAAAACTCTGTCTTCCTGCATTCCGGACCAGTGCACATCTGGCTTCCGTCACGCACTGCAGGCACTCCGGCCGAGGCAGTGACATTCAGTCCCGCCGCCCCACACCACTGCGAGACACATATCTGAACTGCTGGGCTCTAGTGGTTTATCCTTCCCTCCTTCCTTCCCCCCAGCAGACTTCCATTTCCCTTCTCCTTTCTATTCCAGGTTTTCCTTTTGGAGAGGCTTTTTCCTGGACACCCTTTGCTCGCACCATTTGTGTATGCTTATTCAGTTCATCAGAAAATGCCTTTTCCTTCCCAGGCCTTTCTCTCTGGGAGCTCTAGGACACCGCAGATAAGGAACAATTAAACAGACCTACTGGGGCCAAAACAAGAGGGTTGCATTTTCCTTCCCCCACATTTCATCAGTTCTCAGGACACTGGTAGACCAGGGGGAGGGCTGAAGAGAAATGCTCAGTAAGGAAGGGAATCATCTGCACATTTGGAAAGATCACCTGGAGAGATTGCATCCCAACACTTCGAGTGGCGTCAGGCATTGAAGAGTGAACAGTGCAGATCTAAACACCAGATAACTCTCTTCAGATCCCAGGAAGTCAGTTCCACCTCCTCCAGGCCTAGCCTCAACCATTTGCCTCAGCATTCAGAAAAATAGTCTCTGATGTTTGTTAGGTATTCCCATTTAAATATGTAAATTTTGAAGGCTAGCCCCGGGCAGTCAGCTGAGCTTATTTTGACTATCTATCTGTGTTGTCAGTGGAGTGAGCGCTGGTGAGATGCGAGGGACTGGAGCCTCCCCTTCACCTACACAGTAAAGGGATGGTAGCTGCTGGCACTGCCAGCTTCTTCCCTATTAATGGTTGGTGTTTAGCATCCATCCATGGGAAAAGAGAGCTTGGCTGTACCAGATCCATATTCATGTTGGCCATTTATACTGAGTCTGAAAAAAACGATAGTCATGGAGACTTCGGTTACATCCATTAAAATCCAGGCTGTCACCAACAGCTCATGCTAGGCCGGCCAGCAAATGACTGGCTCTTGCTCCAGTGACTTTGGCTGAACAGGTCTGCAGCCCATCTGGACTGGCCCAGCCACCCCTCAGCCCCACAGCAGTGACATGGAGACACATGCCCATGCCCAGCACTGCTGTGCCCACATGGTGAGCTGAGAGGCAGCCCCAGTTTCAGACACAATCCTCTCCTCAGCCCAGGCAGACGAGTGCTAACCACATCATTGAGTTGTAACCAGGCAGACCACTAGAATGGGCCCACATAACCCTTAAATTCTAGAAAAATGTAGAAAATATAGTTATTACAAAAAAACAAAGTGGATCTGTTTGCAAATCCAAGCTTCAAAATATTGTCTCAAAAGTATTAATGTACATATATATGTATACACACCACAGTATTTATGTATATATACATTATATAAATAGTGAGTGTATATGTGTGTGTGTAGAATATATATAGTACATAGTATACATACTATTATATATTGTGTATATATACACAAAATATATAGTATATAGTTATATATGCAATATATATCTACTATATACACTATATATCTAGCATATCTATTTTATATCTATATATCTTTATATCTCTCTGGATGTCTAGATATCTATATGTAAAATCTATCCATATCTATAGATATAGTATACACACACACACACATATATCTATTATATATATAATGTATATAACATACTATATATAGTACACATATTTTATATATAGTAGACATATATTACATATATATATTCACATATATACACATATACAAAAACCAGAATGTTATTGCCAGAGAGTAGTTATTTTTAAATTTTTTTTCCTAGCTTGGTTTTGACAGTGTTTCCTATGCTTTTGTTGAACTTCATTCCTCATTAGTTTTACTACCCATTTCATATCAATTTTCCCTCAGCTGTCTTTGCTTTTGCGTTTACACAAATTGTCAATAGTAGAGATTTCCCTTAAAAGCAAAACAAAGCCTTAATTGTTTGCAATTACTCTTTTCCAATTTTCCTACATATTCTTCAGCAGTGTTCCTTGGGGAGTGGGGCTTGTTTTGTTTTAAAAGCATGTCAGCTGAACTAATCTAAAAGAAAATCAAACAACCTGATGGATAAAATTCATGAAGATAAAAATTTCCAAATCCATGACTGTCTACATTGCTAAGAAAAGTTCCATTAGAGCAGGAAAGCTGTTGAGCACAAGCCTGGGTAAATGCATTCATCCTGTCATCTTCTCATAATAAAGTTCTCATAGGCTTGAGGCTTTCATCCTCAAATCATTTCCTTGTGTGTATAATTACAATTGATTCTGAAATGCAAAGTAATCCTTAAGAAAGATAATTTCTGCTAAGTAAATTGCATTGTTAAATACAAACGTATTATGCATATCTTTCTCAAAGTTAAATCTTAAGGCTTGATGCGTCTTGGTGTAAAGGCTTCTTACCAGCTAGCATAGCTAGACAGAGTATTGATAGTGAAGCTATTACCTCAAGGCAACTCATTTAGAAAATCCGTATTTGCTCTCACACATGAAGTGGAGCATGAACATACTCATTTCAGACATCAAGATGCAGCATAAGGGAGAGAGGTAGGTGAGGAATGTAGGAACGATACAGACAGAAAAGAGTAGTTGGGGTGAATTAAGAGCAAGGCCCAGATGCCAGTGCAGATGATGTTCCTTTGTAGCCAGTGTCACTTCCTGTCTCTATGGCAAAGACATGGCCTGTCTCTAAGGCCACAGACATGAATTAAATACTCTTTAATTTTTCCAGTAAACTGCATATATTGAAGGGTTGATCAAGCTCATCCCAATGGTCAATGGTATTTTTCTTTCAAATAATCCAAGCTATTGTAATTCAGCAGCTTTACATACAATCCAGACATAAGCACAGTCAAGTCAGGTACATTATTTCTGTTTCTGCCTGTCCTCATAGTCCTTTGTAAAATAAGAAGACTAAATCTAAAGGTGCCTGTATGTGACAATACATGCCAATTTGTGAGAAAATGGGAGACAATGTGAGAGCACATTGTTACTTCATCCTTAAAGTCAGTAGATCCTGCAGAAGTCGCTGAGTCTGGCTCCTTCCAAGGACTCTTGACTTCTCTGCCCACCAGTCTCTAACCCCACTGTCCTGAGCAGGACAGCGGCACGTTCACCCAGAGATCCAGTGTCCGGCTTGACCAGACTGGGGTCGTGGCTCCCAACCCACAGGTCCTCCCTCCACAGAGCTCATGGCCACGTTGACTGGAAGAGCAGGATTTCCAGAGCATGCCATATACTCAGGATTAATGCCAAAAGGCTAGGGATAGAAAACCAATATCTTTGATTCAAGGTTCTTAAGATCTGTGCTGTTCTCTAATTAGTTGTCTATTTAATGATGATAGCTACTAGGATCTTAACTATTCTTTCATTAATAGAGCTCAAAGTGCAATATAGAAGAGGTGATTATCCCAGGTGAAGGTGAAACAGAGAGAGATGGACTGACTAGCTCAAGATGATCCATTGGGTAGATCTGGGGAAAAAAAAAAAAAAAAACACGTTTTCCATGCGTTGGTCCAATGCTGGAGCTGCCAGATCCCCCAACAGGTTTTTCCAAGTATCCCCTGATTGCTTTACTGCCTTTCCCATTGTAGCACTTCCAGGAACTGGGACAAAATTCCTTTTCTGCTAGCATGCAGATACTTCTGTTTAAGGTGACATTGAAAATTACCTACTAGAAAGCTATTTTTTACAGGGAAGATGATGAACTCAAGTTGTGGCAGGTACACAGCACAAATCTTGATCAAAGGTTCAAAAGTATTACAAGGTACTTTTTTAAAATTTTGATTTTCACTTCTTTCTCTCTTTTTCCTTTTCTTGTGAGTGCCTTGTATCGCTACCCCAGATACACACTATCACTACTTTCTTTCTTCCCTGGCCCTGTGTGTTATGGTACTACAGAATTTTTCCCTTCATTTTATTTCAAGATTAGTTTGCTATCTGGCAGAGTCTTCATTTGGTACCTAGATTTTTTTTTAATGCATTTGTTGTAACTATCCAGCTGTATACCTTGCAACACCTTTCCATTTAGTGCTTATATTCATCTTGAGCCATAAACTAAATATCACTTTAAAAGAACTATTCTGCTATGTACCATTGGGCAGGATAAGAAGAAATACTTGCTGATTGGTTGTCTGACACCTTGTACCACATTTCTGCAGAACTCCCGGACGTGAGTATTACGGGTTTTGTTGAGTTTGTATGATAATGACAAAACCTCCAGGAAGACTGTAACTCTACAGGGATTCAAGGATAATTTAACTGTGAGGGTATACCTTTTTTTTTTCCAACTGAGATTTTCTTCATTTCTGAGATTTGATTAGTTAAATTCTCATTTTGTATACATATATACAAGACTTAAAATTCACTCTTCAGTGAAACAATATTTGCATCCCCTATATCAATGAATGAGCTTCTGCTTATCTGTTTGCCAGGACCTACATTTTTGAAAAATCTCCTTCAGGCAAGGCCGTAGTGTCCTGAAATATAATAGGTTTAAGCAATCATTTTGTAGCAGGATAGTCCTCAATTCCCCTTGCATATCTAACTAGAAATGAGAGATGAAAAAGAGCTTTAAAAAATGGTAGAAAATGAAGTGTTTCTGTATTAGCTATTAGCAGGTCAAAGGCTTCTTTTAAGGAAACCTGCCCATTTAAACAGAAAATCAAAAGCGCACAGATTATTCTTCTTCAGTTCCCCTGCAGAGAGTAAAGCAAAATCTAGGCATCAGGGTTAAAACCTAGGCAATTTTTGTAATGGTTTTATACAAGTAGCTTTTTGTCCTCTGCTGTCAGAACACATGACAGAAGTTAATATACTGTCCTTGGAAAACAGGCCGTTGTCCTTTCAGTCCTTATTCCAGTGAAATTCACAATTCCCAGCTGAAGTCACTGGGGCTTCTGTCTGTGTGAGCTGCAGGGCCCAGCTCCATGGTGCAGGGTGAGATGTCACTGATTTCTGCGGTTTCTCTTGGCACAGGTCTGAGCCTGGCAGCCCAATACTGAGAGCTCCTGGCAGGCCGTGTTGGACAAACAGCTTTGCCAGCCTCCCTAGCCCACTTGAAGGCACACCTCGCCTTGCCTTGGTGCTCCAGAAGAAGTCTCTTCAAAATAAAAAAGCAAGTTATTTCAGACTTCTCAAGTACCTGAAGAAAATTACTTCAAATAACTGAACTTTCAGCTCCACTGCAGCTCCATGCAGCACCGCAAACAGTGAGACTCTACAACCTGCACAAGAACCAAACCTTAGGCAAAAGTCCCTCCTAAAATGCTATACTTAACACACATCAGAAGTATTGGTCATGAAAAAAAGTTGATTTTGCTACCATACATATTTTGTATGCTTCACAAATGACCCCTCCAGACTTCTTCTGAAACACATGAGGCCCCCTTGCATCACTTGGTCTCTCACAGGGTCTGAAGGGTCCCCAACACATGCTAAAAGAGCCCACCTGCCTTCTCCTTGCCCATGGTTTGACACAGGCAGTTTGGGTCTTCCCCTTGTTGCACCTTCGTCCTCTCCTCATCCCTCTCCCCACACACCCTGGGGCCAGCCGCCAAACCTCAGGGTTAGTGCCCAAGCATGGCCACCTTGGTGGGACACAAGGTTTTCCTAGCTTAGTACCTGGTCACCATTGCACATAGTGGACGCTTGAAGAAGAAAACAGCAAGTTGGACCCTGAGTGATCCCTCCTTCCATTTTGTTTCCCTCCTCCATTTCTGCAGACTGCACATCAGTGAGACCAGACTGGGTTTCCTGGGTGTTTCTTTTTTCAAACTTCTTTTATCTGTGGTGGGGAAGAGGAGGAGGTACAAAAACAAGAGCAGTGTCCAGCCTGCACAAGCAGCATGAGGAGCTACAGAAGCAGCAAATGAATCCCTCCCTCCTGTAGGACTGTTTTTCTGCCACAGGCAGGATGGCTGAGACAGCGAGAACCTCCGGTTAGCCACCACCACAACCAGGTGCACCAACGTCCTCACCTGAGGCAGAGAGGCATGAGGGAGCTACAGGCTGCTTAACAAGTTTCCACCTGTGTGCTGCAATTACTGGTCACTCCGGTTGCTGGCTGGGATGTCAGCACAGTTGTGCTGTCTCCAGGCAGGGGTGTGCTGCTGGTGCCTGCCACCAGTTGCTGTGATTCAGTAACTGGGCAATGACTTTTTACACCACATCATTACCCTCACCAGAGTGCCTGCAGGCACTCAGATGCTGGCCCTAAGCACGGGGCTATGCATCTGAAAAGCACATGAGAAACCCCCTCTCTGTGTCTCCTGCTCTTCTGAAATTGCTGCTGTTGGCTCCGCTTATGGAAGACAAAGCCACCAAACTCTCTTGGATGCATCCCACCTTTGTGACACTGTTCTACTTTTTCTCTATAAGGAGTCAAATTAACAGCCTGGCTGAACAGTGCTTTTCACATTTCCAAGCGGCATGTAAAAAGCATGCTTGACTTATTTGGCATCCATTTCACCAAGCAAAAAGAGAATTTTGCTTTTTTCCATTTCTCTCCACCATTTTCTCACTATCTTCTTCTGTTACTTTACTCTTTTCTCCTCACTGCAGTCATTTAAACAATTTCCAAGCTCAAATTGAAATGAAGTCATTTTATGATGGCTTCCTCCTGTTCAAATTAGGAGTAGAAAGAAAGAGAAAAGAAAATATTTCTTGCTTTGCTGTCAGCCTTTGAGGTGAGCAAGTAAAATGTTATGTTCTGTGGTGATAACTCCTTTCACCACCCAGGCACACCTATAAATGCATTGTCACACTGTGAATCTTAGTTAAAGACCTGCCAGGCTGTCAGGCAAATCTAACAGGCAGGACAAAAATATCTACTTGCTCTCCCTTTAAAAAAATATTGGTGAAGGCTATAAGTTTTCAAACACAATATTTTAATTATACTGATATTTTGTGATCATATGTTGCTCATAAGAGGAGTCACATTTTTCAAACTGTCACTCCCTGTTGAAGATCAATAAATAAGGTAATAAAGAAACATATTCATTATGTGAACCCGGCAAGGGCACAGCTGCAGGACCCACCAGGACACTCCCTGGGGATGGCCTGCGCTTCTCCGGTCATTAGCTAGCGATGTGACACATGGGACTGCTTCCTTCCAGCTCAAACCTGGGGATTTTTAGGTGTCCTGCTTCAGGTGCTAGGCCTCACTGGTGGCTTCATCTCTCCAGGAGAGCTTTGGGAAGCAACCAGAGGAGACATGCTGGGGCCACAGATGCTGGTGAGCTGCTGCATGTGACGGGGTCAGGGAATGGGCACCTGGGGAACAAAGCAGCTGCCTTCATCTGTGGCTCAGAGGACTCCCGCAGCAGCTAATTACTGCTGTTTATCAGCACTAAATGGGTAAGCAGCAGATAGCCTCCTCCAGCAGCTCTGTTATCTGCTCCCTCCAGCCTCAGAAAAAGCCCTGGGCAGCAAGCAGGCCTTGCAGCATCCTACTGCTGCGGGACTGGAGCAGAGCGCTGAGCGTCAGGCAGGGACACCTCCTGCAAGAAAGCATCTGTGCAGGAAAGCCAGGGACTCGCCGCGGAGCGAGGCACTTCCCCGCTGCCTGGCGAGAGCGGCCTTGCTGGGGAGGCCGGAGCTGCAGAGGTGGGAAGGGACAGCCTGGCAGAGGGAAGCGCTGGGAGCGCTCTCACCCAGCCCCCAACGCGCCCTCCTTGCCATTAGCTCGCACGGCAGACTTGCCTTCACACCGTGCAATTGCCAGCCCAGCAGGAACCGTTAAATGGAGGTATCCAGCAGCGAGTGTGATAGGAAACCACACACCCCACCGACCAGACAAAAGCAACGTGCTGCTCCAACGTGAGAAATCACATTCACCGCTGCATCTGCTTGCGGCGCCTTTGCTTCTGGCTCTCATCTACAGTGACTGCTTCCCTGCCCAAGGATGCAGGAATAAACACTTCAGAGGAAAATCAACGTTTTTTTGTTTTGTTTTGTTTTTTCCTCCAGAGGAAAATCAATGTTTTCTTGTTTTGTTTTTTCCTGATAGGAACAGAAGAAAAAGGACAGCTGCACAATACCTGCTTCTGTATCGGTGACTCTGTTCAAGCAGAGCAGATACCCTTCCTGTGCCCACCAAGGATGAGGTGACAGCAGTCCAGCCCTGCATCTCCAGCAGGACTGGTGTTCAGGAGCCATCTCCACAGGCAGAGGCACATGCAGTGTCACAGTGACACCTGGGCAGCTCACACTGCCCCAGCCTCTTGTGCTGTGCCCTTTAAAGTCCCTTCACCAGACCCGGGGAGACCTCCACCCACGAAGGTCCAAGGACTGGTTCTAAGCTGCTGCTCGCTTATGATTCATGCGTTGTTTGAACTGTATTTCACCAAACAAGCACATGTGGGCCTTGCCTCCAAAGGTTTTCCAACATGAACAGAAAGTCACCCAAGTAAGAGAGCGTGTCTGTGAGCAAACCCCGTGAGCTAAAAGAAATCACTGAACAACCCTTTAATTTTGTGACCTGGATTTTACTCCATTCACTATCATGTTTTTAAGCTTTTTGTACAAATGAGAGAGTTACTAATGTTTTCCTTAAATAAACATAGGCATTTTCACATAATCATATTATGGTGGGGACTGGAGCCTTATTGAAAAAACAAGACTCATTACAAGAAGCATGAACAGAGAATTCCCCCAGTACTGCAGTGCTCTCACTTGGATGGGCTGGAGGGATATTTGTGCAGAGGGGTTTTATCTTTCACTTCCAGAATTTGTGTTTTAATCCAGTTTGTTTCCTGAAAATTTTGCAACCCCACCTAATTTTTATCAGCTCCTGAAGGGACTGGTCTTGAGAGAATGTGCCAGGGAGAAGGGCAAGGCATCCTGACAGCACGAGAGTGTGGCAGATGGAAAGGGAAAGCTGAGGAGGAGCAGAGTCACTGGAAGGACAGTGCTTGGCTCCTGTCTCGTGCAGGGACTCCATTAGTCTGATGCTAAATTCTGTGAACATAATATTTGACAGCAGTTTTGCGCTGATGTTGGTAACTCCACCAACACCGGACAAGTTCCCTGAATTATTCCGGTATGAACAAGAATAGACTTGGGCTCTTTGTGGATATCAGAGTTTAATGGATCAAGCACAGGTCAGGAGTCATTGATCTGACAGTGACCCACAGCATGCCTCAAAGCAATCAATTTAACTTCCCGTGTTTCTGCTTCTCAGCCGATAAAATGGAGAAAATGATGCATCTCAAAGAGCCTGAGAAACACATTTATGTGATATGTTGAAAAGACAGTCTTATGTTTAATCTGTAGCTGTATAGGAGGTTAAGGTAAAAAAAAATATTTTCTGATCATTGCTAAATTCATAATCCATTTTTGCCTTTAGACTAATGCAGACAACACTATTTTATATCACCTTTCTTTAGGAGCCGTGAGGGAATGGTGAGAAGTAGATTGAGGGTTTCAGTATTTATTTCATGCATGTTTTTCAATGCTTGTTTGCTTAGCAATTGAGTCAAATGGGGAGGAGAACAAGAGTGGGTTTGTTTTCAGGCAGCTTTATTTCCAAGGGTCTTTGAGTCATCGCTCGGTCAACACAGTTACCACAGCAGCTCATGAGCAGTCATATTTATGGCACTGCCTGATTTGCTAATGCAGATTTTTGCTATTTCTATATACCAATGTTAGTTGCAGTTAAGGATCCTTTTGGATTCATTTTCTTGCGAAAGCTACACCAACCTTTACTGCATAAATTACACAATGAGGCCTAGATTTGGTTGGATATTTTCCATCTGAATGTTGTAGGGTTTTTTTTTCCCATTTGAAAATGCCAGTTACTCAAAATGGGAATCTTTGAAAAGAAGAAAAAAAAAAAAGTTGATTTTTGACAGACTACAGCAAACAAGGGAGGTAAAACTTGCTAGTTCTGCCACTGTGATGCTCGCTGCAAGGCTCCTTAGCACCCCAGGTCTCCACAGCAACTCACTGAGCTGCACGCCTGAGAAGAGGAGTTGATTTTAACTACGGTCTCCCCTCCCTATCTCATCAGTGGACCAAGAGTCAGCTACCTAAGCAGCCTTCCTGTGCAAGGCTGTGCTCTTCCTGGCAAACCAGGCAGGCACATCTGCTTTCTCACAACACAATGTCCTTTTCCTTTTCCTTTTCCTTTTCCCTTTCTTTTTCCTTTTCCTTTTCCTTCAAATCTCAGGAGCTTTCCTCCATAGGGTCCTGGGCAACATGCTCTAGATGACTCTGCTTGAGCAGGGGGATTGGACTAGATGATCTCCGTTCCTTAACCATTCTGTGATTCTCAGAAATGTGTTGCAAAGGTGGTAGTAAGGAAGGAGATCCAACCTTTTTATTACTTAAAGTGAGAAAAAATATTTATTTTTTAATAAAACCTGTTCCAACTTCAGAAGCATCTGTATAAGAGGATAACACATGAAATTAAGTTTGCACTTTGTTTTTGCTCAGGTAGATACTCCTCCTATATTCATAAACCCTTATATTCAGTGGGAATCTTCACTGTATCACTGCTACTGTTCCAGGGGTCCTCTCTGACTTTACCTTTAGTGTTAATTAAGCACTGAAAACTTCCACTGAGACAGCAATGAGAGGCTGAACCTAGGAGTGGGGCTCTGTGCCGACCGACAACCCAGCTGCACTTGTTAGGCTCCGTGTGTTGCTTTCTCTGTGCTGTACTGACCTGTGCTCAGAACAAGGCTTGTGGCTTCCTGTGAGTTTTCTGGCTCGCTGTGGAAATAGCAGCAACATGTAAAAGAGATTTGTCCCCATAAGGTGCCACATGCCCTGGCTTTAGGAGAAGCTTTGTATGAGGCATTCAGTATTTCAGCAGGTCATAGCACTGAAGGGGGGAGCTGCAAGCTCATCTGCCAGCCCTTGAGTTTTAATCCTTAATGTTATCATGTCTTATTATAATTTTTGGTGTGAAAAGTTGAAGTGAGCTCTTCAGCTACGGCATAAATCCAAGCCTGAATATCAGAATTTTGCCAAAAATAGCCTGTTTTTCTCCATTGCCTCTAAACACTTGTGCGCTGCCAATCAGTGAGTGACCTACATCGATGCTGCAAGGCTAGATGGTTTTTTTTCTGAAATAGGCACAGGTAGGAATTAGTTTTGATCTCCTAGGAACAATGTATAATTTGAGTCCAGCTCCCTTTGTGACCTTGTTTTCTGAGAGGGTTTTCATAGCTCAGAGAAACAGTCCAGGTGTCTAAGAAATCACTTAAATATCAGTTTCAGAAAAAATCAGTCAAAATTAATGTGGCCATAAAATTGAGCAAAGTTCAGTTTACTATAACCTTGAGCTCTGTTTCCTAGCAGTTCCTCAGAAATCCTGGTGTTTTGCTCTCACTCATGTTTTTTGCTCTACATAGAGCATGCTTGTCCTTATCTGTCAGCATTAAAAGCCCGGAGAGGATTTACAGTGCCCATCCCAGGGAGTGTGCCCTCTAATCCTCCGAGCGTACAAAGGAGAAATAGGTCCAGACACCATGGGTCTTGCAAGAGGACACAGCTTAAAAGGAGTCGAAGAGGAATCTAACATGATTTTTCCCCCTTTTTAGCATCTTAGTCTATGTATTTTTTTTATTTTTCCCCATTAATTGTGATGTATATTTAAATAACAGAAGCAGTCAAGTACAAATCAGAGTTTCACTTTGTGCTCTGCTGTGCTAGAGGTGTCTGAAGAGCTAATATGAGCTTTTGCCACGAGGAACTTACGGCTGGAGTACAACAGCCAGATTAAAGACTGCAAGGAAAATAGTTTCTTTCAACATGCAGATGGGAATTGAGGCAAAGAGAGGTTGGGAATAGAGTTTCTTAAGAACTCAGCACTGCCAAGTGAGGACAGGTTTTCAGAAGAGCTGAGTTCCGATTAAGTAACTAAAATAATGGGCTAATTCTTCCAAAGGAGTCAAGACAAGGGGAAATGAACTCTTCTGGGGATCTTGCCTTATATAGTTATTGTAACAATTTTGCTTTGGTGCCAAGTATATGAAAATCCATCACAAAGTGACTTGCCAAAGTGATACACAGAGTCTGCAATACATCTGAGGATCAAATGCTGATCTCCACATCAAAATGTATGAGTCAGGTCTCTTACTTTTCTGCAAAGCACAAGGTTTGGCCTTGGCCTAACCACCTTGCTTTAGAGAAAAATAGTTCAAAGCAGATCCTGCAATTCTTTAAGAGCATTTTGTGCGTTTCCCCAGGGAAGCTCTGGAGAGGGGGCTGACCCCGCACTGCGGAACACTTCAGAGCTGCCCTGGCTTTGAGGGGCTGGGGCAGCCTCCTGAGCCCTGACCAAGTGGTGCAAAGGTGAGAGGTATCAGTGCATGGCTTAGCCCAGGGGCTTGAAAGCATTTTAGAATTTTCATGCAAAATTCATAATTTGCGAACAAATTCATGAAGAACAAAGCTTCTTTCACATATGGTTTTATAATAGCACACTCAGGGCAACTGTTGTCTCAGCACAACCTGAGTGCTGCTCAGCAAACAGTGTGAGGGTGCTAAACTTTCTGTCTTTTATTCATGGTCCAACTTTAACTTGACACTTCAGCATTTCCTGCAGACCAACATCTACACTGTGGCCAGGGCAGCCATTTGGCTAGCAGTAATAGAAATTTGGCTAACAGTAATAGAAAACAGGTGAGCAGATCAGGAGAAAGCAAGCTAATGCAACTGATATGAACAGAAGCTTTCTTAGCCTTGTAGGCTGCAGTTCTGGATGTATTAAAAAGAGACTAATTCCTCTCACACCTGCTTGAACACCTTGAGGATGTGGCACCAGCCTTGCCTATTTGCCTGCCTGCACAAGCTGCTGGGCCTGCTTGATCGGTGACACAACCTGCAGACATGACTCTCTGAGTGTGTCTATAAGCTTGGCATCTGGTCAGTAACGAGTCCAGAGTTGTGATGGGCAAACTCTAGTTACTTCAAGCAAGAAAGAAGAGAAAACTCCCCAAATTATTCTGTAGAAGCTGAAAGGCCTGATTCTACCCCACATGGCATCAGACTCACCCTTATTTTCTTAACAGCAATTATTTCTTTTCATGAGGTAGCAAAAGGACCAGACTTGCTCCTTTGCTACTGTTATGGCTTAACAAGAACCATCATTCTATTTTGCCTGAATATAATCATGTTATTAGGGTCAAGAGCTCTGCTAACTCTGTTTTTCTTGCGGCTTAACAAGAACCATCACTCTATTTTGCCTGAATATAATCATTTTATTAGGGTCAGGAAAGAGCTCTGCTAACTCTGTTTTTCTTGTTCACCTCCATGTTCAGACCCTTGAGGTTCACCCCTCAAAACTCCATTTTCCTTTCCTCTGAGCTCACTGTACCTTCATTTTCTCCATAATGTATTCTTATACCATTAGCTAAACAAGCTACTTTATTTGCTACTGTCTGCTGAAAACCTCTAAGCCAGAGGCTTTATATGTCACACTGCAGCTGGCCTAGGCCTGTGACAATGAAGCCTGCAGGGAGGTGTTGTCACAGCTGTACTTCTCTTTTGAGACACTAGAAGTGCTGCATATTGGTCTTGTAAGATGCGTGACCCTCTTGTGCTGCTCCTGTTTTCACTTTCGTTATTTAAAGGATAGTCTGGCAGCAAGGAGTCAGCAGTCTGAAGTAATACGGAGTCTCCCAAATACAGGTATCATCACAGTGGCCATGACAAAGTGGTCCATCCAGAACTGGAGCATCTCTGCTGTAGGAGCACATACAGATCTCATTCCTACTGCTGGTGAGCACAAAGGGCACGATGGCAAGATCAGCCCTATCGGACACAGTTTGGCTTGGTCTCTCCTTCTCCTGAACAGGGAGCAGCATGGCGGTTTCTACTGCCATTTGAGGAGCAGCTCATACTACAGAAGGTGCAAGGCAAGACTGGGAGCTCAG
This sequence comes from Tinamus guttatus, assembly GCF_000705375.1. The sequence goes on from NW_010583321.1 coordinate 161,139, forward strand.
AAGGGCACTGCTCACACAGTTAAACTACCTGCTGCACCCAGAAGCTGCTTCTTTTGGGGTATCATTATGTAAAAGTGTTAAAGATACACCTGAATGCAAGAGCTGGAATCTTTCGTTAATGCAGAGAAAACCCTTAATCTCATGAATCAGGACTTAGCTGCCTTCGTTTTCTGTTCCGAATGTCACATTAAATGATCTTCATTTCCATAATAAAGACGAGTATATAGACATTGCAGGAGATGTAAAAAACTCCTCCTGTCACAGCAGTTCTCTCTAATAATGGGAGTTCTCAAAGGTAGAACTTCCAGCTTACAGCAGTCACGATCTGGTACAAATGTTCCCAGTGGACAGATGAGCCTCCCTGCAGGGATCTAATGCATTCAGAGATCTCAAAAGACAACCCATAACAAAGATACATTTATTAGTAGCCACTCTCATCAGCCTCTCTGACAGGACTACAGGAAGAGGATAACTTCTTGAATGGAAGGTCCACTTGCTGGGCCAATAGTGAAGTGGTACTTCACTAGTACTCAACAAAACGAATTCGTTATTAGGAGTATTTTTAGAGTTGTTCCCACTAGAGTCTGTCTTCCTGCTATCTCATTCAAAAGCTCCCTTCACAAAAAGTCTCGTCTTCCTTCCAAGGCCCATGTGGATCAATCACTGCATCACATCTACTCCCTCACTCCTACCATTGGACTTCACAAGAAAAGCAGAAGAGGCTCAGAGAGGGGAATACAGAACAGAGACAGGCAGAAGAGGTAAGAAGGCTTAAAAAAGTCAGTACCAGAGCATAATATCCCTTTATAAAATGATAATATATTATTCATAACTAGGCAGCTTTCTTCGGATGGGCCATTCAGCCTGGTTTAGGCTCCTATATGGAGGGGCAAATCCCAAATTTTGCAGTCGTGCTGTTTCAAATTACTATGAGTGGCTGAAAAGCTCTGGTAAGAGCTAAGCTAACATGTTTGTGGCTGAATTAGTTTATATTACAGTTTATACTGCAGTTTAGGTTTCACCCAATACTCATGTAATAACATCCAACACAGCTTCAGGGGTTTCCATCATGTGAAATTAACTTGATTGCACAGTATAAATAGGAAATAAAGGAAAAATAAATAAATAAACAGAGTTACGCTGTAAGGCTTACCCTGAAAAAAATGGCATGCCATGAAACTTAAATGTTACTTAAGGAGCAATTATTCCAGAAAGAGATTAGCTTGGATCCCTTCATCATACTGGGGACAGGACTAACCCCGCAGGGCTTGGCTGCGGTGCTCAGCCCACGCAGGCCCGTTGCTGCGCTCGCCCAGGAGGGAGGCAGGGTAGAACCCAACGCAGAGCTGTCTGCTGAGGAAAAGCCCTCCCAGAGCAACCGTGGACCCAAAACTGCAGCCTCGGGTGTATCGGGAAGTGACCAAGAGGCATCTGCCTGCCAGGGAGGCAGTGCAACAGGGGCCTGACTGTCCTGCCCAGGGTTGCAGTTAAGAGATGCGAATTTAACAGGAAATTCTTCAGTAGAAACCATTCTGTCAACTGTGGCTCACTGAGAGTTTGTTGGGTTTTCATTCACCACTTCATCTGGGTATTTGTGTTCACTGATGGTTAGGATTGACGTAATTTTAGAAATAATTAAAATAGAAATAGACAAACATAAGATCCAGAAAACGAAGTATCAGCTTAATTTTTTTTCTAATTTTTCATGTATTTGTCAGTTATCATAATTTTGTGTCTTATGGTACATGATATTGGGAGGCGTTCATTGTAACATCTCAGCTCCTGGAGTCTTGGTACTTTTCTTAAAGAAAATATTTACTTTCTTTTACAATAGAGGTAAGTACCAGATGTCAAAACTGCAGAACAGGAGTGGGAAAATATGGACCACTACTACCCCCATTTTTATTTTGTTTCCTCAAAACTCATGTTTTCTAGGTCAGTCCTATAGTTTTGTGTGGGTCCTAAATGAAGACTTACCGCAGTTTGGTAATACCTCTTATAGAAACCTTTTCCTAATTCAAAAGAAATAGAAAATTTTTGTCTCTAGTCCTCAGTTCATTTTATAAAAGAAGAGAAAGAAAACATGCAAAATAGGTGAGTATCTATTCAGGTTCCCTTATCATGAGCTTGACAAAGAAATTCTTGACAAATGAGCTTGACAAATTCTTCATCCTGTTATCTCAGAAGGGGAGGTCAGTGTGGGAGTTCTTGCTGTTATGAAATCGTATTTTATTCTACATTTCCCGTGCTTTCATTTGCTGCTTGATTCATCCGAGCAGAGATTGCAATGGAAAATTGAATCCCTAAATGTTTTAGCATGGGCCGTGTATTACGCTCACTTTAATGGCAGGCGGGTGATCATGGCGTCCTGCAGAACTCAGCCCGGTATGGTTACAGCTCAGACACATCCCACGGCATAGAGAGGATGCAGAAAGGGAAGGATTTTTGCACGGTTTGAGAATAATTTGTTGCTGTTTATACTTGGGAAAGAGCTGTTCTAGCAAAGATCTGTAATGTTAGGGTTGGATAAGGAGGAAAATAGCTCTAGGAAACTATGCAGAGTTGACTTTGTTTTGAAAGCAGTGGGCAAGTTTCTGGTCCGTACCGTAATGGGAGGCTAATGCCAGGCGAGGCAGCAGTTCCTCACTGCCTCTAGCCAAGAGCAAAAAATGACAAACCTCATCAATGGGCAGGTGTTTGGCTTCCACATACAGGCTGCCGTGACAGGGCCTAAATCTGGCAAGTGTTTCAGATAGAACACTTTATTGTTTTCCTAAAAAATATAGGCTTGAGCCAAGTGTTTTGTGAATTTGGATCTAATTTGCTGACTTACTTGGGAGGAAAAAGAAAACGAATAGTCACACTCACCCCAGTTACCTCTTCTACATTCCAAAGAAACAGCAACAACATGAAAATGTTTCACCTTAATATTTTAGAAATGAAATTCTTCATTTCCTTTTTGCTTATTCTTATAGTACTGTTTCTTTGTGAACTGAGTATAATCTGACCTAAGAGACAAATTGGAAAATGAAACCATGCATTAGGATCAAATACTTTCACTTCAGCAAGATTACTTTTGCTTTTTCCCCTCTCACTCTTTTTTTTTTTAATTTTCTCTGGAAAAATGGACTCTTTTCAGGTCAACCTGCAGAGCAGCTGCTGCTGGCCTCTTCCTCCCACAGTTTGCTATCAAACCAGCTAAGCAAAAATAAAAAGATATGCGTCTCTGCAGCATAGAAGCATTCTCTGTGTCCACAGAAGCCCTCCATCCAGGTGGAAGATGAAGTGCAGGAGGAGGAGATGGCTTGTTCGGCTTCCAGGAGGACTTTGGCAATGTCCACCCATCATTCCGGCAGGGCTTCTCTCTCCCCATCTACCTGCCAGGGTCCTGTGCAAGGACCAGGGACAACCAGGCTCCCTGCAGCTGGCAGCCGGTGATAGGGTTGACCTTCTAGCGGTGCTGAAGAGGGTCCCATGGGGGGATGAGGTGGAAGCAGAGGGCTTGAATGGGCCAGAGGCATGGGAGCATTTTGGGAAGACTTGGTTCATGCGAGGCCAGGGGACGTTTTGTCTCCCCATGTGGTCGGTGTTGCTTGGCTGTCACCTGGCTGAGCTGGGCAACCATAAAGCAGCTCACGGCCACCACTGGTCCCTAAAGACCCCGGCCACATAAACCAGAAGGAGCCAGTGGCACTGGGTGACACACGGGCACAGTGGTGCCCTGCGCCCCTTGCCGCCACCCCCAGTGCGGGGTGCTGGTCCCATGCCAGCCCCGTCATCCCGGACACGCTCCGGCGGCACCGGGAGGGCTGAGCCGGCCGTGCCGCTCCTGTCGGCAGCCTGGCCAGGCAGGAGGTCCGCCCGCGGCTTTCAGATGGATGATTATGTCTGTGGAGCGCTCGGGAATGCTCTGGCATGAAAAGCGTTATGTAAGGGTGAGATAATGTTATTTATAGACCCAGGTTTTATTCAACATGGAATTACACTTGTGCTCCCGGAGCCTCTGCTGTCAAACGCAAACTGGGATTCATCTTTGTTTCCTCTGGTTTTATGCAACCCGGTCATTCACTCAGTTCAGCCCAAAGTTTAAGTGTGTTTCATTTCCAAAACACACCTCTCAGAAGGGAAGTTGTTAGCTCTGTTTTCTACACCATCACCTCTGAGGTGAACATGGGAGGTTAGCACAGGAGCCTGTGCTGCGTGTGACAGCAGCTGCAGCAGCAAAGTGTCACAAAAGAGGAAACAAATGCAGGTTTTGAGATAGATTTAAAACAAAGAAGCAAAAACGTGTTTCCTGGACACAATATTTTCCCTATGTTTAGCAATTCTCTGTCTCAGTCAGTGAGGGCTGCAGGACCGGGACCTATGTCCATGCTGGAGAGAGCACTGCTTGGTGTGCTGATGTCTGTGTGCCCACAGAACTAAAGATGTAAAGACCTTCTAAAATGTTGCTTTTTACCTTGAAAACTTCGTGTGTCCTTTTGAGATACTAGATTCAAAGCAATTGGATCTATAATTTTTATGAACCATGGAAAGTCAAATTGCTCTGATGTCCGATGAGTCCTATGCTAACAGGTGTCAGGAACACTGCTTTATGAGGTCCCATACCTTATATAGGTTACTCTGTGCACTTCATCTGCTGTCTCTCACTTGTCTTAGTATCTAGCATGAAATTCCACACATGCCTTTTATTTAAGAAAGAACACAAAAGTATGTTATCTTATTCCTCTGGAATTTTCCACAGTTATTTAGCATGTTAGTTTAAGCATAATTGTTAATGTGCTCTTGAAATGGATATCATAGCTGCACTTATTTACATCAGGCTTAAAGTAGTTCATTTCAGTTGAGGTAAACGTAAAGCATTAGATTGCAAACGTACCTAATCCATCTCTCCTCCCCCATGACTAGAAATCCTGTGGTTAAAATAACACAGCCTCTATTCAGAGCACAAACTTAGAGCTGATAGCTGGAGCAGGCTTGGGATTTAGAGAACTCTCGGCAGATGAGTCTGTTAAAGGGTTTTCTCTGCTTTTGTTTTGCATCCTACTTCTGATCCATGAGAAGAAACCGGGATCTCTCCTGTACATGTAAAAGGTAAAGATTTTCTGCATTGTGTGTGCCTGCGTGTGAGTGAAAATGAGCGTGTAAATGTGACCGGGAAAGCGTCCTTGCTTATATAGCAAGAAGCATTTGGCAAATGGCTTCACAGTCTTTAACCGTTAATCTGGTTTTGTGGCTATTTCCACGTGGCGGTGAAATGATGAAATGATAATCTTGTCCAGAGAAGCTGGCAGCAGCGATGCGCTGTCACATGGGAGAGAGACTGAATATAGGAAATGTGGGAAATAGCAAAAATGGGTATTAATGTGACTGAGCCGGACTAATACAAACCTGGCCTCTTGCTGAGCAGCAGGTAGAGCCTGTCCCTCGCGAGCTGCGCGGGGGCCGGCGGGAGGGCTGATGCTGGCACCGCGCGGCTGGTGCAGTGAGGACGGGGCTGCCCTTCCAGAAATGTTTCGATGCACCGTGCCAGGCACTCAAGTGCTGCTATGCCATTAATGCTTTCCAAGTCACAGTGTACATAGGAAAACATCGTTTTTGTTGCATCCTGCTTGTTTTTGGAGTCTGGGAAACACCAGTACTGGCTGTATTAATGCCGGGCTGGCTTCACAGTACGGTGTTGGGTCCTGTTAGCTCTCCTGTCTCTGACATTCCCATTTCTCTGCGCTGTGATTCACAGGGAACCCTGAGTGCAAAATCAGCCTGATGGGATCATGGTTCTCTCGCCAGATAGCACCAAAACACCGTGTTCAGATTATCACTCAATTTAAAAACACCGCACCTCTCAGTCCCTTCCTGTATGGGGGCACGGAGGTGCGCGTAGGCGAGTGCTCTGCCTCATCAAGCAGGCGCTGAGCAAGTGCTGCCGCAGGTGCTGCTGCCCTCGTGGCTCATCCCAGCAGGGGAGAGCCCAGGGAGAGCCCTCCCGGCTGCTCAGGGGTGTCCTCTACCCTGTTCCCCTTCCTCCTGCTCCCTCTTTCCTTCCTCAGGCCAGGCAGGAGGGTCTCCCACAGTGCTGGAGCATGCACGACCTTCCTGCAGTAACTGTCCCCTGTGCCCCCCATCCCAATGCAGTGCCACCCCGTAGCAAGGGACAGGAGCAGGGGGCCCTAATGTCTCATGTCACGCTGCTTGGGGCGGCTTGGCCGGCCAAGGTGGCACCGACAACGCGGCTTTGTCTTGAAGGAAGAAATGTGGCTTTGTCACCCGGGTGCTGGGTGGGGAGAGCTGGGCTACGGGGACACAAACGCGCAGCTTCTAACGGTGCTTGTGAACAACCAGCCATGGCAGAGAGGCGGCTCGGAGGAGAGAGAATCTGTGGGGAACAAAGAAATGTGGTCAGGCAGCAACTATAAAATTTCAATATAGAGAGGCAAGCTGATGTCATTTTAACTTCCCAGAGCGGTGCCAAGAATTCTGAGTTCCATATCAAGATTCAGTGAAAATCCCCCACATACTCACAACTTGTTCATGTGGAAAAATGAACTTTTATGGAAAATATGCATGGGAACCTGCCAGAGGAGTGTGTTGCTTTATTTCTTTTATTAATTTTGAATACATTAGTTCAGAGAGCAATCCCATTTTAGCATCAGCTGCCTCTACTCCAGAAGCTCAAATGCAAATGCTGGAGACGAAGGAACTGTGTTTTTTGTCCAGCATTGCTAGCTAGGATGAGCTGCTCAAGAAGAGCGAGCTGTTAGGAGCGTGAAAAGGCTTGGTGGGATCTCTGAACTCAACCTGGTGCCATATCCGAATGGTGATAAGATGTACCTGAATGACAATAGCATAGCACCAGCAGCTTTTATAACTTTGAACATATCAATGGTAGGATTGCGTGCAGCTCCTACTAGTACAGCTGCCTGTCCGTGTAATACTGCATTCACAGGCTTTGGCAGATTTGAGCTGCTTTGATCAAATTTTTCCAACTTGATTGTCTGCCTCAGGCTGAATTCTCTTCTCGAAAATTTCAGCCAAATCTGTCTGGTCTTTTCCAAGAATGAGCACAGGGAAAAAGGCATTGTTGTCCAATTGGAAAAATAAAAGGGGAAGAAACAGGAGGGAGGAATCTGGTGATCCTTTATTTGGATAGTTCTTATCCCTCTGTGCTTTGGAGTAGAGATCTGAAATTTGGCAGAACTTGAGCTTTGTTTCAGGACTGTGATTTTTCTTTTTCACTTTGGAAAACTCCTCCAATTTACCTAGTGATAGGCTCTGAAGGGGAAAAAAAGAGCAACTGTACAGCTTATTAGAGATGTGCTGGGGCTGGGTTGTCAAAACCTCCCATGGCTTTTCCCTGGGTGAGAGAGCTCAGTCCATCAGCGGCAGCTCCCAGCACTGACCCAAATGCTCTTGTGCATCCAGACCGCGCAGCTGGGTTTCTTCTGCACCTCCCCGCAGCTCAGCAGGGCCCAGGCTGCTTGTGCACCACCTCCGTGGGCTGAGGACCTTCTCCAGCCTGAGGGACCAGGATGAAGCCGAGTGGTCAGGACGAAGGGGCTGGGCAGCAGCAAGGAAAGCAAGGACCTGCTGTGCAGCTGCAGCACTGGGATCTCACAGCTGAAGCATGGCTATCTCAGTCAGGTCCTGGGGCTGCGATGGGAATCAATGGTGCAAGTGGAGAGAGAGGAGCATTGGGGAGCAGGGTAGGGACATGCTGCAGAGGGCAGGGAGGTGCATGGCAGAGTGTGAGCAGTTGGGATAGTCCCTACAGCCAGAGCCTGGAGAGTGTCTTTCCTGGAAGGTGCCTCAGAGAACTGACTTCAGTCTCCATTTGTCCCTCAGAGTCTTTTGGTCTTGGTTAAAGGGAGGTTTTCACCACTTCGCAGTCGGTAGTCATGTGTATTCTCCTTTTTGCACATGCTTCATGGGACTTTGATGCTGACTGAGCACTCCTGGGGCTGGAGCGGATCGAGTTGTGCCTTGACCATATGCAGTGCCACCTACAGCTAAACACTTGCAAAGCCAAAGCCCTCAGTATGTCTATTTGTCTACCCTTTCCATCCCAGCTGGGATCTTGAAGCAGAGGTGGCCCAAGGTCCGGGACCCGTTAAGTCTGCAGGGATGAATATAGGGATAGGTCAGTGGCGGAGGGCAACATGAGTGGGCAATCAAGCCTGACCCCTGGCAACATGGGACCTGATGGGATCAAATTCGTTGCCTGAAGGCCTGGCTTTTCCTTCATTTCCATTTCATTCCAGTGGATAAAGCACCACCTCACACTTGACAGAGGTACCAGCGCCAAGAAATGCTTGAGTAGCACATAGATGCTACAAGGAGGTGTGCCACTGAAATCACTGTGAGGAAAATTAGTCATCTGTATTCAGAAGAGGACTTGAATAGCAAATAAAGCCTAGGACTACACTGAGCAATAAGGAGAAAATAAAATTCCATATAACATTTTATTCAGCAAAGGCAGTCCAACCTGTACCATGCGATAAAGCTGAAACTTCTGGCAAAATGTGGTGTGATCATCTTATTAACAAGCATATCATAATGCATAGCACAAGGGAGGCCTAATTTTGGCATCTCCTACCTCATGCATTTTGCAGTCCTAACAGTATTCTTATAACCTATTTTTTGTATATATGTGCAGCATTTGAAGACAGATGGTAAAATGTCAGGGTTTCCATTTTACCACTTGACGTGATTTCCACATTCAGAGGTAGGTAGGTACAGTGTTCATGTTTCTGTCCCTGCCGCAGTTGGAATTGGGGTGGCTTCTCCCACTTCCCCTTCTGCTGTCTGTGTGCTATCGAACAACCTGTACAGGTGATCCTCTCACAAAGGCATGCTGTGAAGTTTCATCATCTCCGCTCAGAGATGTCCTACTCACAGGCTGTGCTAGATGTTGCAGTGGGTGCTGGTGGGCAGCTGTGGGTGGCGGATGCTTATGGGCAGCTCCCCAAAGTGTCTGGGAAGCATGGAGGAAAACATGGAAGCACTTGTCTGGACAAACCTTGCTCTAGACTTTGACCTGTGTAAGGGCTCATGGATGGAGTGGAGACTCACAGCCAGAAGACCAGAGATACCCTTTGAAAAACTGTCACACACATACACAAAACAAACAGCTCCAGGAAACTGTGCTGTTATGATTTTGATGTGGTGATTAGGGGTGGGGACTAGCGTCACTAATGAAGCAAGCAGGTAGTTGTGGGGAGAAGCCTGAACTGTGTAAGGGCTCTTGCGTAGCTCTGAATGTGTTGCAGCCTCCTGAACTGGTCGCTCACTTTCTGGTCCAGCCTGCTCCATTCATTGCACAAGGACTAATGAAATAGCTGAGTTACCTCAAAGGTCCTAAAGCAAAAATGGGTCTTGTTTGTGACCTACTTGAGACTTGGACCCAGCTTTTCCCCAGCTCTGTTTCCAGCTACTTGCATTATCCCATCATGTTCTTCCCGTGATTTCTGTTGAATTAAACCAGTATGTGTAACATGACTAGCTCAGTGATTACTACAATGCTGTGCCTTGGGATTTGGCCTTTGCTGGAGATTAAAGTACATGAAATTAATTCTGTGGTTCCTAATGAACAAAATAGGGCTTTTGTGTAATTCTTCCTTCCCATTTATTCCCATGGAGTCATGAATTATGAAATACTTTGTCTTGCAAATTAACGCTTTTTTTCCAAACGATACTCTTTGACCTATTCTGCAGACCCCTGCCTCTGCAGATTGTATGAGTCAAGTCTTCTGTGCTGAGCCATGCCAGACAAGCAGATGGAGACTTAAAAGTGGTTCTATAGCAACTTTGAGGTCCCCAGATTCTGTGGCTGCAGAGAATCGGGTCACTTCCAACCCTGACCAAGGGTTTCTACCACTCCTGTGGTGGTGTCCCAGTTTTGAATTTGCACATTTGGTCCATCTTCAGAGCCACTAGCTCACAGTCAAGTCTTATGAAGCCAGGTATTTGCCAAGGGCAGCGTGCTGGGAAACATCCCAGTGATCTGTGATGTGGGCAGAAGGAGCTGTGAGCTAGATCTGACTCCTGAACCGCAGATGAGACAAATGTGATGTGCTGTGTTCCTGGGACTGCTGTAATTTATTCAGGTTCTTTGTGTCTCCTGGGGACATCTACAAGCTGCCAAAGGCTACCTGAAGGCGAAGACACCTTCTGTATGCTCAGTCCTCCAGTGTTCCCCTGGACTGTAGTATTGCCCACAGAATGGGCAATACTGTGCACACAGAATGGGCAATTTTGTCTGTTACCAAGACATAGTCATAGCTGGGTACTCTGGTAGCAACCATCACGATAACCCAGATAGTATTCTCCTGTATAAATCACATCCTACTTTGTTAAAGGCTCTGTCACATCTTCAGACGTAATCATGAAATCCATGTAATCTGGGTTTGTGACCTTTAAAGAATTCTCTGGTCTCAGGGGCACTTCAGAAAAGTGATTTATTTTGTGTCCCATTGCCTTTTGACTTAAATTCTGGAAAGTAGATCTGAAAAAATCTTTTCTGATATAGAATAAAGCTTTACTTTTTCAAAATAAGATTAGCATGGGGTGAGGAAGATGAGCCTTTCAGCATTTTGCACTGGGAAGCAGGTTCCCTGGAGTAAATTCAGGTTTTTTGCTCTAAGACAAATGACATGGGTTCCTGTAAGTCCAGTTCTGTCAATCCACTTACAAGATCCTTGAGAATCCCGTACTCCAAATCTTCTAGATATGAGCCTATAACATAAATAGGTTCCTGATAACCTCAAACTCAAATAGTTTTTTTTTTTTTTTTTTTTTTTTTTTTAACTATATACAATGTTCTAGCATGTGTTCACTTTTATTTAGCATTCTGGTCCCTTAGCAATAAATCGCTTCACTTTTTTTTTTGTTTTGTTATTTGTTTGTTTTTTTTTATTATTATTATTTTCTGCTTCTGTAGTTTGGATATTTATGCCCTTGGCTTTTTCTATCTGCAGGGCAGACAGTACCTCCTTTCACTAAGCCTCTATCAGGGTATTGCTGAGCCCTGGCTGTGCTGAGCTACACCACACAAGGTGACTCCAGTTCTGCAGCTGGCAGAGTGTAATAACCTCTCATCTGTGTTTCCACCCCAACCAAACCAATCAGCATTTCAAAGTGCACATGTCATGGTTTGCAGCCCTCTAGTATCTGGGTTGCAGCTGTTCTTCTGTCAAACACCTGGCAGCTTCCATGGTGGTCACCCCAGTGTCCTACAGCCCAGGTGGCCACCCCAGCGTCAGCCAAACCACTGTTACCTTCCAAGGCTGGGCGAAGGCTGCTCTGGCAGAGCATGGAGGTACTGAACTCTCCCTTTTCCTCCATTGCCATGAGCAATTTCATCAGACAAAACGCTGGAAGGAGTTTGCAGAATGGCTTTCTTGCATAGAGCATTCAGAGTTTTCCCCGCTGTGCCTGCAGGCGTTTTTATCCCTGCTGCACTTTGACACCACGTGGAAACACTGTTGTCAATAATGTACGCTGAAGAAGCAGGGTGAAATGAAATTGCTTTTTCCTCCTGCACCTCCTTCTTTCTGCATAGCCACTTGATTTTGGCATTTTGCACATATGTAATCAAACATTGCTGCTTTCCACATGCTATAACTCTGTGTTTAAATTGAGAAGAATCTCCTTTAAATATTTATTTAAACATTGACATCCCTTGAGCTCTTTATAAATTGCTGTAGAAGATTGCCATTTACAAAAGGTCTTTTTTTTTAATAATAATAATATATTTGAATTGCATTTCCACCTAATAGCCCCACTGTGGGCCAGCATCTCCTTGGGCTGCGGTTGCAGCTCGCTTAACTCAGAAAGCCAGTTCCTGATCCATGGGGCCTGCAGACCTAATCCTCAAATCACGCCAAACAGCTTCAAGAAACACAGCTCAGATTTTAGTATGCATGTTGGTTCTGTCCCAGGAACTGAGTAGCATAATAACTTCCAGGGGGTCTTTTGGATGCAGGGATGTTGTACTGATAGCATTTTCTTCCTACAATTAAACATACGACAATTCTAAGAGGTGAGAGTGAACACACTGATATCTAGTTCCATTTGTTCTTTATAATTAAAACTACATTTGGATTTAAAATGCAAGTAGTCTGTGCTAGCTATCAGAGGCATCTGTCCCTTGCTGGAGCATTGTGGGCAGAGGATGCCCAAGGAGCATGTCCATCCCTGCGCGGGGGCTCCTGTTGGCACGTTCAATTTTAACAAACTAGGAACATCTATGCAGTTCATAACTGAGATTATGGTGCAGCCAGGATGAGGAATAGGAAGTGGAAAGAAGACAGCTTCTTCATTTGCGATCATGGGATGTCCTTATATTTTTGGGTGCCTACCTAGAGCTTCCACAGTATTTCCAGATTTTCCACTTCTACTTGAGGATTGAGTTCTGTAGAATCTTTTGTGTTATTTTCTCTCTCTTTCTTTTCTTTCTTTCTCTCTTTCTTTCTTGTCTAACTTCCTAGCTACAAAAAAGGACCCTTTATTATTATTTAAATTATAATGTCTGTACATGTAAATTTTTGCATTTTCTGAGCAAATGACCCTTGAAATATATTTACATAAAAATAAATATAAAGCATGTTTATGCATTTCCTTTTCATTCCCCAAATCTAAGAATGACTCATCATTCACAATAAGATTTTGAGTAAGTAAAGTAGAGGGTCCAAAATCTTCACTAAGTAGGCCATTTGTTTGTATTTATTTTTAACTAAAAGTCGACTTACCAAAATATTCAGTTATGTTCATGTAATCTGTCACTGTTTGCCTGAAACAATCAGTGGGGAAGAACTTGTTGGCTGGATTTTAACCTTTTAAAAGTTAAAAATATATTCAATGATGTTCTGCAATTCTAATTTTGTATTCTTCCAGCATCTTGATGAAACAGATTTTGGCAAAATCTCCTTTGTCAACATGAGCTTTGGGTAGGAACTGGATTACTCACTAGCAAAGGCAAATGAAAAAAAAAGAAAGAATTCTGATGTTCCATCAGCTGTAACTGAACTTCATCCTCCTGTCCCAGGCTCTGTTTGAGTTTAATCACTATTGCTAAACAAGGCAAGGTACCAGAGCTCCCCTGAATATTTTTATTTTTGTCCTTGTGTGGTCCTGGTTCTTCATCATCAATTACATCAAGGCCCCTTTCCACAGAGACCGAGACAGCGGTGCCATCAGCCTATGGTCCCTCAGGTCCCCGCAGACCTTCACTTGCCTTGCTAAGAAGTGCAATGCTTCTCTGCTTCTCTGGAGGGTCCCCTGTGAGAGAAAGAGACAAGCTGTGTTTTGATCAAGATCCTCCTTGCTCTGAGTGCAAGCTTCAACAGCCCAAATCCATTTTTGAGAATGAATGTTACTAGTGGAGCCGGGGTTAACATTTAATCTTTGCTGGTGGTTGAGTATGACCATGGAAACAGAATGGACTTCAGGGTGGAATTAAGTATCACTTTACTCCTGAGGTGAATGCAATACGTGGAAAGTCCATGTCTCAGACATCCTTTTCCTTTTTTTCAGCCTCAGCTTGAAAGACCTCCTTATACTTTTCCTTCCATCATACAATGCCATTTTCAGCCACATGGATGTAGGGTTATATTTTAATAATTTCAAGTGTCAAATCAATACTTCCTTACTTTGCTCCATTAAGAGGATGCACATTTTTCTCTGAGTGGATATGCGGAGCCTTTATCCAGTCACTCTTCACACCCAGTCAGCCACCTCTTATCAGTGTCAAGGTCAACTCCTTCCTTTTAATTTCCTACTGTTCTTTATTCACAGCATCTAGCATAGACCTGTGACTGCGAATGTGTCCGAAAAAATGTATTTCTAGAATAAAGCTTTTAAATCCTGCTTTTAATTTCTTTCTTTCCTGGACAATCTGAGCATGTGCAGCATGAAAGGGCTCTTCCTTCCTTCCAAGCTTCTGCTCTCCCAGGGCATAACACTGCTCCTGCATTGCTGCACCAGATACAAGATTTCCATTTCATGGGAACTTCTGAAGTTTACACCTTCACCTGGACGTTACAGTTCTCTGCAATGGGTCTGGCTGCCCAGCCAAGCTACGTGCTCCCATGAACAGTTCCTATGGACTCATGCTGTTCAAGCAGAGGGCAGGATAGAAACCAGCAGGAGCTGAGAACTCCTCTTCTTCCAGAGAAGAGGCTTTTATCATTTTGATGCATAAGCATTGGATGCTGAAACACCCCAGGGGTGGTTTGCATGGCAGAGAAATGCTTTCCATGTTGGGGTCTCATGCACAAGAGGCAGGGCCTGGCCGGTCAGCGGGCACAGGGCTGTGCTGGCTCAGAGAGCACCGCTGGTGGCAGCACCTCGGCAGGGCTGCACCAAGGAGGGATGGAGCGGAGGGCATGGGGGCTGCCAGCAGGCAAGGGCCCTCTGCAACACTACCCATCAAACATCCTCTTTGGATACTAGAAACTGCTCTTCGAATGGCCTCAGCACTGTATTTGCTCTCTCTAAAACCTGGAAACAGTCATTTGCCTCAAAGAAGCATTGGTTTAATTCGTCTGTGTTTGTACGGCTTTACGAGCGCTGAAAGCAGCGTGAGTCCTAATGATTAACTGTTGTTATTTGTGGGGTATAATGCTGCACAGCCGTGGAGCCAAACTTTCCAAGCTGAAACCCAGTATATACAATCAGTCCTGCTGCTCTCCAAACAGCACCCAGCATCAATCATGGCACTGTAAATTGTTTACACAAAATAGCAGACACCATAACTTATTTAATAACTCTCTCGTCAGTCAGATAAGTAAATATTTCGAAAGACTCTGAAAACCATGGCAAGTTCCAACTGCCCAGATCAGCTCCAAATGGATCAAAGTGAACATGGGGCCAGATTTGCCTTGCCTTTGATGTCTGTGCTCCGAATTCAGTCAAGAAGGGATGTGAAAATAAAGATCCTGGGGAAGGCTAATGCAACTTTGAAAAGTCTCAACTTTATGTAAAACTAACAGGAGAAACAAAACCATGGAAAGTGTTTGCAAACAGAATAATGTACCCAAGGCTGTAAATCTGTATTTCTAGGAGTCAGAGCCTCCCTCTCCATGTCCCCCTCACTTCTAGATGGTGTCAGCCAAACCTCTGCTGCGGAAGGGGTGGACAGTGCATATCTAATGTACATAGAGACCACAGTGTGTGGTCTTCACATTTGTTTGGAGCAGAAGCACAGTGCTTATGCCTTTATCCTGTACATAAGGAAAAACTTTTTTACTGGAATAAATTGCCCAGAGAAGTTGTAGCGTCTCCATTCTTGGAGATACTCCAAAGCCACCCGGACACAATCCTGGGCACTGTGCTCTAGGTCGCCCTGCTCGAGCAGGGGGTCACACTAGATGGTCTCCAGAGGTGACTCTGAACCTCCGCCGTTCAGCCCCTTGGTGATGCCCAGCCCCTCGGCTGTGTAGGGGGTAAGTCACTGTGCTTTGGAAACCACACCGTTTCACAACTAAATGCCTCTCAACCATTCAATGTTCTGTTTGGTTGAGGATGTCTTTATGAGACCTTTCCTTCCAGTCATTTCCAACAATTATTCAGGATCTTTCTCCTTTAGAGTTCGCCGAATTGTACCAGTGCACCTCCTTATACAGAAGAATTGTTTTGGAAGCAGGCGAGTTAGAGGAGAGGAAATGGGCAGTGCACCAAGAGCCTCCGCAGGATCATTCCACTCTTTCAGCGAGATCTCGTCTGGATAATCCGCAGGCTGGGGCTGAGGCTGCCTCCATGGAAGGCAGGGACGCACATCCCATTGTCACCATTAGCTGTTATACACTATGGCATTTGCTCCTAAATTAGTTGTTTAAAACCTCATTAGAAAAATCCACCCTGGCACTGAGCTCGCTAATGTGAGAGCTTGCGTGATGGAAATGTTTGCATGGGCACAGCTGTCAGTCTGCTGCTGCTGCCGTGTTGCTGGTAAAAGTCCCTAGCAAGGGCTGTCCACAGCACACAGCCGCAGTGAAGGGCACCACAAAGTTCATTACGAGCTTAAAACACACTAATTTGCAGGTTCCCTCATGCTGAGTTGCTGGCTCAGCTGGGAATTTGGCATTTTTTTCATTTGGAACCTGACCGGGACCTAGTTTCATCCAGTTCTTTTAATAAATTTTTTTGTCTTTAGCTTTTGAGCTACTTTGATACCTCTTGATTACACTGATATGTATGGGAGGTTCCCTTAAAAATATATGATTTCATGTACTGCATGTATTATTTATTTAGCGTCAGCAGCATGTGTGAGGCTGCCCATGTTTACACAAGAAGGCAGGGTTTTCATCCCAGGGCTAAATCAAACCCTGCCAAGACAGCACGGTGCAGACATAAATAAAACATGGGTCACAGAGACAAACTGCCAGCGGTTCCGGTCGCCTTCGCTCCCTGCTCGTGCTTGGACTCCATCACGCTTACCCGTACTCCTCTCTCAGGGTATTTAGCATAAACTGATGATTGACAGAGAAAAACATGAAACAAGGAGTAATTCCTTACTGTGATAGCACAAGTAGGGACACACAGTGGGGAAATGGGAGAAGGGTCCACAAGGAGCATTCGCACGTGGGAGAACAGGTCACTGTTGGGTGCCTGCTGCAGAGGCACAGAATGCAGGCAGTGTTGGACTCATGCCGTATGTGCACAGAGGTTTCACCTTTTGCAGTCAGTGTTTTTAAGTTCCTAGGCTTGAGTGATAAGAAAATGCAGGGCATAAACTGAAAAAGTTTTAGAGGATCTGTCAGAAATAAAGGTGCCGTTTTAAAGGAGCTGGAAATAGTCCAGCTGGGGGGGCAGATGCAGTTCTAGTCTCCAGCTGTGTATCCCAATCCACATTAATTTGCACATACCTGCACTGCACTGCATATGTGACCATCTGTGAACAGCAGGGAATTGGGTTGCCTGAAAGGCCACTCTGTGGCACTTAATTCCAGCTGCAGGGAGGAAACCCCATCCATGGTCCACTCTGTTCGTCATGCCCTGAGCCCCAAAGCCCTGGCTCTCCCCACTCTGGAATTCTCCAGCTCACGTAGCCCAGCAGTCATGCCCTGTCTCCGGCCCTGAGGCAGGAAAGGGACCATCCACCTTTCCCCTCAGTGTCCTTGGCTGCATACCCTGCAGTTAGTTGCTCACTGAGTAGCTGGTGTGCCAATAACTATGCTACTTTGACTTGTTTGTAAGCCAAACTTACTGTTAAGCCAGCCTGCTATTAGTATTCCTATTGACCGGTGTCTAGAATAGGCACATAAAGAAAGCTAATGGAGGTAGACTTGCCCTTAACTGAGTGCATTTCTTTTCTTATCTTTATTGCAACATGTCACTGGTTTTTCATCCATTAGCAATTTTTTTCCCCTTCACGTTGTCTCTGATTTCTGTGTCATGAGGGGGAGTATTGTCAGATCGCATTCGCATGATGGGAGAGGCAGAAAATCCGTTCTGTATATCATGTGCCCCTGGCTCCTAACACCACAAAGGATTTCTTCAAGCCTTGCTCATTATCTCGTTTTATGCTTTAAGAGAAAAGCTAAAATGCTGGTGACAAATGGCCTCATTTATCACATTTAATTGACTGACTGCTCTTTTAAGCCTCTGAAATACACACTTTGGGCCAAAGCACTGGAAAGAGAACATGCCATTTACCCTGGTTTGCTGCCAGGTCACATTAAAAAATGCTCAGGAGGTGTTTGCTGGGCCAGTACATTGAGTGCACTTTCTCCAGCAGTGTGTCTCCAGCTGTATAATGTGTTGCTCTCTGGAAAAGAGATTGAACAATTGCATTGAAAGTACTTTTTATCCTTTGCTAATTGCACCAACAATTTTCCTAGAAATCTGTGCACGCGCTGTATATGGGTCTTTGCAGGGGGTAGGACTTGGTAAAAGGTGCAAAGGTGCATGAAGTAGAAACATAATCATCCATACCTCCGGAGGTGGCCAGCCTTAAATACAGCTCTGATCACTGGGAGATTGCTTATTTTCAATATGGGAGCACAAACGAGCTGCATGCACTCAGTGGGAGACACGTGGTCCCTACCCCATGCTTCCCAGCCCCTCACCTGCTTTGACCTGCAGCATCAGAGCCCTTGTCCTGTTTCCAGCCCCTGCCTGTGCCAGCTGGCCATGGCCAGTGGGACCTTATGAGACACCACGACGGGGAGCTACAAAGCTTTCCTGCTGCAGGGCCTTGCCTGGTGAGCTCCACACAGTGCCATCATCTGCTCTTGGTGGCTTTTGTGTTACTCCACACTTTGCTTATAAGGGCGATGCACCCTTATCCCAGCAGTCCTTTACATCTGATTTCTGCCATCTGTGACAAGTCCATCACTGAACGTGACATTTTTGTGAGCAAGTAATAGAAACATGAAGTGAAATTATTATCGGGAGGGTGAAACCATTAGAAAGTTTTATTTGGAAGCCACCAGTACTTGCCTTGTTGGTGAGAGGAGTGGTTTGAAAGAGGCTCCCTGGGGGATGAGGGTCTACCTTCATCCCAAGACTAACCAGTATTTTCCTTGCTTGGACAATGGAAAAATAGAGCATGTTCCTGTAGGACTTAAGGCGATTGTTGAGTCAGGTGCACATTAGAAGAACGACAAATTGGAGCTATGGATTGAAAAGAAATAAGATGCAGTTCAAGAGGGATTAATGCAGAGCTTTCCCACGAGCTGACAGTGTCAGTGACAGCTGGTGGGGAATGACTGCCTGGCAGCAGTTCAGCTACGAGGACCTGCAGATTGTGACAGATCACAGGCTGAAAGTCTATCTATAATGTCACATTGTTGAAAAAAATCCATGGTAGAATACGTAAATAGAAATACAGCATTCAAGACATCTCCTTACTCTGTTCAGTTCCCTCTGTTAGTGTGAAGCTTCATCTGGAGACAATTTATGGATGTGATGCCACTCCTGGACAAAGGCACACACCAACAGAGGAAAAAAAAGAAGGATGCAGGAAGGCAGGTTGGGGAAATTAAATGTGATTAGAGAATAGATGGCTGAAGGGAGAAGTAATGGCTTTCAGACATGTGAAAGACTTTGCAAAAAGAAAGTAAATAACTTGTTCTCTATTCCTGGTAGAAGTGATGCATAAAACAATAAAATAGAGTGACTTAACAAAGCATTTCTAATAGTAAGCATAATGAAAATCTGAAAGAAATTAGTTCTGTTTAGTTTCTGTCATTCAAGGTTTTTAAGAATAGTTATGCAGGCATCTATAAGGACTAACTTAGGTCTGGGCGGGAGGATGGGCTGGGGCAAGCTGGTCTCCCCAGGACCGCTCTGCATGAGATTTTAGCAAGTTAGTTGGGCCTCCTCCTGTCAGGTACTAACATACACGCGCTCTTCGGTCTCTAACCGGTGCCCAGAACATGAGTTGAGGCACAGCCAAGCCCTTCTCCAGTTTAGTGAGGGACACTTGTCTTTCTCCCTGTCCCACTCTCAAGGCAAACTTCATGTGATGGAGATGGTGAACATTTAAAACACATAAATCTTTCCCTCCTGCCTGTCAGCAGGTGATCTGGGAGACCAGAGCTTCTAGCCACACTGGCAGGACCCTTTCCATCAGAGGCACCAGAGTCTTGCTCCTTGGGAGAGCCAGTCCCCACGTTCACTCCGCTCTTCGCACCGCACACGCCAGCACGTGAGCAGGGGACCCCACAAGTGCCAGGGACATTTGCCATGGAGTTGCTTGTCCATTGCTGCCGTAGCCATCCCTTCTTCTACTAACTTTTAACCCTGGGGGACTCAGAATCTCATCCTACATAATAGATTGACACAAATCCCACTGTCCTGATTATCTGCCCATCTAATCCCAGTGATGTCAGGAGGGTTTTGCAGGGCAGGATTTGGCCCACTGCCCTCTTAAGGGCACTGCTGAAGAGCTTTGGTTTTTATTCCCCCTGCCTCCTAGTCTATCGTGGGCAGGGAGAAGGCTGCAGGTGTTAGCCTGAAGAAGCAGATAACAGTGGTATTTAAGCCATCCAGCAAAATTCACTGCCAAGTTTTTCATCATATCTCAGGGGGAAAGTGGGACAAAAAGGTGATTCCTGAGGAATGCAGGAAAATCACACTATGCAGTTCCTCTTTAGCTGGGCAGCATACATATATATATATGTGTGTGTATACATATATATATATATGGGTTTGATTATTTATATATGTATGTGAAACACAGACACAAAATCATTGGAATATACACATATATTATCTACAAACAGATTTTGCTCTGTTCTTCCTACTTCCACAGTTTCTGCGGTTAAGAGAATGTACATACATGGGAGGGAAGAGATAGAGGAAGAGGGATAGAAATGAGGGAAACTCTGCTCGGATACCGCGGCTCTCCTCTAAGCCCCCATTTTTTTACACTGATGGAATGTAACTGACGACTGTTTCTACTATTTAAGGAAAAAGGTTCCTATACAAAATCCTGTGGTTTTGAAGTGATCCTTTTATAGGCATAAAGAGACTTTTTCCACATCCCTCTATTTGATTTCTTTTTTTACTCAGACCTGGCTACTCAAATAGATATTTGCAGAATACGCAGTGGAATCAGACACTTCATTCCTATTCTTGGTACTGGAGATCAAACAGCCCACTAGGTACTACATAAAGCCACAGAAATGCAAACTGTGGACCCATAGAGAATAGAATTTGGGCCCATACCCATCCCAAGGGATTTTGAACTGGAAGTATCTCATCACAGAATTTATTGTGCAGTCTGTTATGCAGTAATCACTTGCCATAATTGTAGCACTGTGATGAATTGTTGACTCATGTTCCTCAAAAACAGTGCACATTAATCGCATTTATAATCTCCTTGATTTGGGATAACACCAGCTATATGTCAACTTTGACTTAGGGCATTTGTCCTAAATAGTAATTGGATAAAATGCACAACCTGTGACTGGAACAGGGATCTAAATATCCATTTTTTCCTTTCACATGAAAAAAAAAATGGAAAGGAAAAAAAAGACTCTTTCGGAAGTGGGAAATTTGATATTTGTGTTGATTCAGACAGAAAAGATGACCACAGGCTTCTCTCATCCTGGATAACTAGTTTGCACCAGCAAGATGAAAAAAAGGGAGATGATCTGGGGTGCAATGGACTGTGGGTGCACGTGCTCCCATGGGAAGGCTCTGCCTGGTCCGTGGTTTGCCTTAGGCAGAGACTTGTGGTCCAAGGGCTGCTGTCAGACTGCAAGGCTGGTCAAAACACTGGCAGCTTTTGATGCAGGGAAGCAAAGCCAACCTTAGAGGTTTATATGCAAAACTACTGACAACTACCTGAGTCCCTCTTCAGGCATCTGTGTCCTTGAGGGCGTCTGGACACAAGTGTTAAGCTGGGGATCAGAAAACAGCATTGCACAACTCAGTGCTTCATAAGGACCAACATGATCTTTAATTTCTTACTACAGACTACACAAGCTAGTGGTAGCTTTTCTGTGCATAACTACAAAACAAGGGATTTACAGAGTTCCAGTAGCCGCTCAGAGCCAGATGTCTATTATCTCATCGCATACATATGCTCTACAAAGATGTGGTGCTAATACTGCCCTTCACTACCACGGAGACATGCCTGGTACCACCAGTCCATGCTGACATGAATAATAAACCTGCCCAAGCATCTCCCTATCTGGGGAATGGGGCATATGTTCCAGATGGAAATACAACTAGGGTTCTTTCCCTCATCAGCTTTCAACCTGCAAAATTTTATCTTGGATAGGATCTGAGCAGGAGCATTTCCTCCACAACCTGCCCCATATTTGGTTGCTTACACACTTACATTTTAATGAAACTGGGGGGTCAGTAATAGGAACAAAAGAAAACTACTGCAAAGCAGCAGATGTTCCCAATAAATAGTGAAAAAAACTAACCTGCTGCTTGGTTCCTCCATAACAGAAGAAGTGTGCTCACTTATTTCTGTTACAAAGTGATGTAAATCTCTGACTTTGGAAGAATAACTCCTGATTTACTCCCACACTTAATGAGTGGAAAATGCTGAAGTTTGATTCTGGTTGTCTTAACTCTCAAAGACTTGCACAATCTCAAAATCATTTAATTGTGTATGAACCCACGATGGAAATTTATGTGATCCGGATAC
>NW_010583321.1:183259-199183 GCF_000705375.1 Tinamus guttatus
GCAGGAATGATTAAGGCCTGGCTGAAGGTTTATTGACAGCATGGGGATGGAAAACTAAATGATGCCTGTCCACAGAGGGACAAATTCATAGTGCTATTCCAAATTGTGGGTGGCCTATTGTACATCACTATAGTCAATGAGAACACTCAATTCATACATGCAAACCTAATTATTTAAACCTAACAATGAAAGTATTGTAACCTTATCATTTGCATATATTACATCTCAGATCCCTGTTCCTTTCCAGCACATAGTAGTCTCTTCAAAATCCTGCAATTTGATTTTTAAAAAAATGTTGTAGGCGTAATGTTAGCATAGGAGTACACAGACCACTGATGACTGTGTTTTCACCCGCACAGAACATGAGGCAACCAGATGATTTATTTTCATTGGCACTACAGGCAGATAAGCTGCCGTTATTATGAACAAGAAAAGACGACAAAATGCCAGAATCTCTGGGCCTGCTTCTCCCATTACACTCGGAAATAGTCAGGAGTGTCTCTAGTCAATGAAGTCACTGTTTTCCCTTGGAAAATTGATGCTGATTTTTGCAAATGTTGTGGCATAGCATGGGATATTACAGCTAGACCACAACTGAATGAAAAATGCCAACTTCTAATAACAGCCACTCAAGAAGGCTAGAAAAAATGAAAATCTTGTATAACCACAGCAGGCGTGTTGTTTGCATGGTCAAAGTCAGTGTGGTTGGTGGTGGCTCCTTGGATGAGATGTGCAGGCAGATGCTCGAGGGGCAGGGGAGGTAGCAGACAGGCCTCTAAGGGGCACCCAGCACTTTTGGTGCAGCACCAGCTGTGCCACCAAAAAGGTCTGGTGGCTTCCTAAGAAAGGATGGAGCGGGCACTGCTGCAGCTCTTCCCACAAGGCAAGTCCTAGTTTTTACAAAACAAATACTTCATGATCACCTGGGCTTTGGAACTAAGTGACCAACTTTTAGTAGATAACCTTACTCTTTCTAGGTTGTAGCTAATTTATCTAATTCATACATTTTCCTTCAAAGCGACCTTGATTATCATGTAAATTATGCTTTTGCCCTGTTCCTCTGAAATCTCAAGTGAGAAATGAACATTTTTTTGGATTAGAGATTGCTACAGAATTCCAACAAGTGAAAAGGCCATGAATACAAATGGACGATCTGGGATGAATATCAAATAAGTTACAGATTAACAGCACTGTAGAGTTGTCCTGTAGCTTTGAATTCAATTTTACAGGTCTGTATGCACTCACAGTTGTCCTTGCACTGTTTGGGCAGTAACATCTCACTTCGTATCCTCTTATATTGAAGGGGAAACAAGGCAGTTCTCATGCAGCTTCAAGACCAGTAACGAAGACCCTCAAGAAAAGCAGATTACAGTTCCATATGGCTATGAACATGCTTTGGACACATCTTCGTGCATCCACAGCAGGGAACAGAGCTGCTCAGACTTCTGCAACTTAAAAGCATTCCTACCAAAATAATGGATTTAATCATTGCTTTTTTAAACTACAACAGGAAAATGTTGCTTTTGAATAATTTTTTAGTTGATTTTAAAAAATTATCTAACTTCAAATTTGAATTTGGGGGGAAAAAAACCCCAAAACATCAAAAGTAAAGTTGAAGTAAAATGAAGTAAAATGAAAAAGTAAATGAAGTAAAATGAAAAGTTGCCAATGAAAACAATATTTAACTCTGCTTGAGATCTTTTCTGGACAAAGAATCCCTGATCCCTGGGGTTTTGGTTAAGTCCTGCTGCAGGGGACAGGATGAGGTTTCCAGGTCCTGGAGAGATAGGGGTGGCAGAGAGACGCTTCTGACCCTGTCCTTCCCAGACTGCCTTCCCAAATAGGTTTACCTGAGCTGAGAGAGGCCTCACTGCTCCATGTCCCCCAGCACAACTCGCACTGTCAGGGATGTGGGTTGGAGGAAGAGCAGCCTTGGCCACCAGCTGTGCGGGGATGGAGTTGCGCTATCCCCATGTCCCGCCTGGCAGGCCCACAGGCCATCCTGGCCCCACGGCGCCTGCATCCCACCCGCTGCTCCCATCTGCCTCCCTCTCTCCTCTCTGCAGCCATGGCTTAGCAAAGGTGTGTGCTTCCTTCTTCTCGCAGCCAAAACATCTGCTGTTGGCATCAGGATCAGGCCTGGGATGGTAATGTGCTTTCCATGATGAAACCTAGTCGGAAATGGTAAAGATCTGAGGGTTCCCTCAGCTGGAAAATAGGATTAGGCTTACCTGGGCTGTGAATGTCAGGCTGTCTGACCCAGAGTTAATAAATAACCTGGGGCTGATGGTGATAAACGGTAAACAAGAGTTTCCATGTGCCATGGAGCTTGTGAGGCTTCATTTCCTATGGGGCCATGCCCTCATGCCCTTCATTACCACAGCGTTCACCCTGCAGCTCACCCTGAAGCACCCTGCAGGCCAGGTGCTTCCTGGGCCCGTAGATTTAGCAAGATACACGGCAGCCCAGGCATATGGCAGCCCTAAATATGCCAAACCAATGCCTCTAATATATAAACAGATTTCCAGATTTCTTTCCAACATGAAAGAACAAGATAAACCCATGTGTGTACCTTGGTTTGTGTTTTCCCAAAAGCCCATGCCATCACATGTGTTTTCACCAAGAAGTTGTCTGTTTAAAGGCCTGTTTTGGAATAGGGGACAAGAACAAGGATGCATAACAGAACAAAAACACTGAAGATGTGACTTGCAGTTGCTGTGGCTATAATCCTGCCTTGTAAACACTCCCTGATTCAAACCTGAGATGCAACAGAAACTGCGGCAGTGTGAGAGCTCTTATCTTGTATTTCTTCGACACCCCTCAAGAAGAGTATGCCCCTGCTGAAAAGGCTGGTCCAGTTTCTCCATCCCTGCAGGCCTGGGTGTCCCTGAGGGCTGCCAGGATCGTTGTGAATCAGGCAAGACCCTCCTTGTGAAAGGACATACACCTGGAGGGAGCTGGGAACAGGGGGTGATGCTCTCTTTAGAGTGACTCAGTGCGGTGCCGGGGCTCCAGCCATGCTGCCAGCTTGTCCCAGCTGAAATCCTGCTTCTCGTTAGTGCCTAAGCTCATCACTGATTTGCATTTGCAGCCTATACTGGATCTTTGCTTCTGCAAATTCCTCAGCGTGACCCCCTGCGCAGTGCGAGGCTGATGACTGCAGTAGCACAGCTCCAAAGTGACAACTTTTTATCCCCACTGAAGACCGTGGCGGTGCCGAAACATGTTCCTGGGAGGGCTTCTGTATAGCAGGCAGCAGTTACCAAAGTGCTCCTTCTTACTGATGTTTCAGAGCATTCAACCCGCACTGGTGTCCTCAGAGCCATAAACCTACTGTCCCAGCTGGATCCCCCGCTCCGCAGCTACCCCCTGCAAAACCAGCGCAGGCACAAGCAATTGCCATGTTTGTTCATCACTTACAGTCAAAGATGAGACCACTCACTTCAGCTGCCAGAGGCTGCAAAATATGTCTTAAGATCTGATTTTGTGCAATTCCAGTTAGATTTTCTGTACTGTACAGTGGAAACAATGAAAGGTGAAATCCCTGTAGGGAAGGATTTGTGAAATTCTGCAGGAAATTGGTATTGCAGGTAATTGTTTCTGCTGAGAGGGATCTAACAGAATTTTGCAGAAAAGCTGCCCTTTTCAGCAATACCCACTGCAGTATACCTAAATGCAAAATTTCATCTCTGGTATAAATATGCTTCACTGCACATTTTCTTGTTACACATGAAATCTAATATTGCTTAATTCTCCCGGGATTTTTTCCTAAAGACACACCATAGTGTAAATGATAAATAAGTTCAATTGTAAAGGAGGCGAAATGTTGGGGGCTTTGGCCTCTGGAGGACAAAAGCTTTGACTTTTACTGGTAACTAGCAAAACTTACATTTTGAAAATGTGCAGGGAAAAATTATTGTCTCCTATCCATCCTAAACAGCATAATGTTGTCATAAGGCACCAGCTTTGTTTCCAAATGTTTGGCTGAGGATGAAAAAGACACCTAGAGGC
Source organism: Tinamus guttatus (assembly GCF_000705375.1). Next base: position 187,271 of record NW_010583321.1, read on the forward strand.
AGCTCCATTTTTATATCTCATTCCCAATATTTTTAGAGTATGTCCATTATTTTTCCCTCTCAAAGCAGTCCCATCAAAACAAGACAATATTAATAGAGGATTGTCAAAGCAAGACAATATTAGTAGAAGAACAGATATGAATAGCCAAGTAATACCTTTATACATGTTTATGAAAATGCTTGCGTATCTCCATGGAGAATCTTTTTTCTTTTTTTTTCTCTAAGCCAAGATGTCCTTGCCACATTACTATGAGCTGGAATAATTTCCACAGAGGATGGGTGAGTTCATGTGAGCTCTCCTCCACATTCTCCCGTTACATTTCCAAAAGTAGACTGATAACACATCCTGAATTGGCTACTCCTATCCATTGAATGTACCTGTTTCTTATCCAACTGCCTCTTACAGCACTAAACTTGAAGCAACTGAGACTTCAAACTAAATAAAACTTCTGCATGTAATTATTTCAGTCAGAACAAAACCTAGAGCATCATAACTATTTTATTAATATATGTGCTGTTTCCAACCTTTGCAAAATCTGTGTGTCTGGCTCTTCAAAAACATTGCTACTTGGACCTATTTTGTATGAATTCTGAAGGATAATGAAATTCCTGAAAGCTCACCTGCCAGCTCTGCTCCTCTGCTAACACCAGTAATTGGAGAAGGAATGATGGTCCCTTTGAAATCTGAATCTCACTACGGCTGCAGCTGATGCCCAGCTAGATACATATGCACAGACAGATCTACAGACCTTCCATCTCACAGCAGCCCTCTTCTTCACTCTGCTGCTCTGCAATTTTCCTGCCAAATTAGGCAGTGAAAAGACCAAATTTGATCTTTGAAATCATTTCAGAAACATGCTGTCACACCGAGTTCTGCTCCTGATTGTAGCAAAGCAGCAAAAGGCTGAAACAGGAAGAAGGTCACATCTTGTGTGCCTTTTTTATTTTTTTGGCTCAGTCATAGCTTTACGAGGAATTACAGCATTTTTTTTTTTGCAGGACTGAAGGGTGCTGATGACATCTGGTCTAATGTGATAAACTTAAACGGTCATCCCAAATTTACTGGGTATAAGATCAGCTCATCTATTAGATGGTTAAAGTCACTCCTTGACATTATCAGGAGTGAATGTGCTACATCGATTAAGCCTTTTACAGTCCAGCATGGACTTAGTCAAATTGCATTGACTGAAGGGCTTAACGAGAAAAACAGCTTGTTCATGTAGAGCCCTACCTGACATAAATATTTGAAAAGTGCAAGTGTCTCTTACATGCACCCCTAAATGCTTTATCAGATGAGAGGAGAAACCTGGCAAAGCTAATGAGCTCATGGCAAAACATATGAACTCAGTTGAAAGATTTTTGTCAGATCACCCAAACAGATACTCAGAGTCCAGGAAGAGGTGCTGCCATCAGAACAAATGAGTTCTCAGCACACGTTTCTCAGCAATTTGTTTCTCCAAAGAACTTGTTGGAAGGTAATTGACTTTTTCGGGTGCAAAATGAATAAACTGTAATAGAATAGCAAATGCATTCTCTGTCAATCACTGCAGTTTAATAACCAGATTTTTGTAACTATTTTGATCTCTGCATTGAGAAAAGAGACACGTGGACACACATACTCTGCAGAAGAGTCAGTTAATGAAGGAATTTTATGCCATGCTAAGAGTGACATTAATTTGCCCCTGTAAAGCTTTATAGATGAGTTGCTGAATGATGTTGCACGTCTCATGATGCAGCAGCTACCAGACTGCACAGTCCAGCTTAGCACCACCTTTCTCTATAGGGCCATCAATAGCAATGTTAGAGGCACTCCTACCTGGGACACCTCTTACACAGCAAGAGAAGGGAATGCTACACTGAGGCAAACATACCTAAGCCTGGCCAGTGGCATCTTTCTTGCTGTTCTTCCCTTGACAACAAAAAGTCACCCCTGCGCGATGCTCAGCTTGAATTTCCAGGTGAGGAGAGCCTGGAGAACTGGCTAACACCACCATGCCCATCATGTAGCTTGTATAGTCATCCCTGGGATGGCTATATGAATGGGGCACACCAACACCAGCTGTAGCTTGAGCAAGAGCTGCTGCAATTGCTGAATCCGAAGCTCAGGGCACTGACAGAGAGCTGAGCATCCGAGTGAACCTGAACACAGCCACCCTGGGAGGGTCCAGACCACAGAGAGGCAGGACTGGCTGCTGAGCCAGCTGAGCCGGCAGCACCTGGGGCCACCAGCCTCCCTGGAGCCTTGGCTCTCACAGAACTTCTGGGAAGGGGCATACGAAAGGGGGAACCTAAGTCCTTAGGCAGCTGTGAATTGCTGTCTTGGATTTAGGCACCTAAGTGCTTTTTTGGACCTCATCCCAAACACTTCATTGAGTAAGTGTTGCATTAGCTTTAACAACAGCCCAGTCGGAGGATAACCAGCAACACAAATGCTCCAAGCTGTTCTTTTAATGCATCCTAGGATGTGAACAAATGATCACTGCAGAAACAGCTGTACTGGGTTATGGTGTCATTGCCCCAAGCCATTTCCTTCATCACTCCTACAGGGAAACACCCGTCCACGGAGTTTTCCTCATTGGCTTCATTGCAAAACTGCCAGCCTTGTGCACTTCGGAAAACCAGTTAAGCCAGTACCACAGGCTTAGTCTGGAAATGGATGAGCAGCTCCTACAGTCAGTTCCTCTGGCCCTGGGAGGGGAGATGACGGCTTCTTGCAGATAGAAGGGATGTTGTTTTTGAAGAGACTGTTTGCCCCATTCGTAAATATGGAGTAGCCACTTGAAAGCAATTGAGCTACTCTCTGAGCTTGGCAACTCACTTTTAAACTTCTCTTCTAAGATGTGTTATGTAATTGCATGATTTGTGGTGCTGTTCACGACCACAATGTTCCTGTTAAATAGGAGAACAGAGGCTCTTTTTACAAAGATGAGAATTAAAGGGTAAGGCTGTGTGTCATTTTTCACTGTGGGCAAGTGTACTTTGACGTGAGAGGACACATGGCCACAGGTGCACGCTGCCTGCAGAGCACAAAAAAAGAAAACAGAGGTGAAGTTAGAAGTGCTACTTTACTCAGTGAAGTACTTTACTCAATTCTACTTTACTTTTCTGCTTGAAGTAGATCTAATTCAGTGTCACCAGCGTTGTCTGCCCAACTATAAGATGCGTTGGCGCAGGAGTGTTTAATCTCATTACCAACAGCAGTTCATTCAGAGGCTGCCTGTCTGCTTTTCTCCCCAAACTTTCCTGAGAGAAAACGGGACACTGCAAAACAGCTTGAACTAAGAATCTCCTAGGCTCAGGCTTTTGTAGCACTTGCGAGTTGAAAAAGCCAAATGTGACTTCTATCCTAGATCCTCTGCTGTCCAACTCGTGACGGTTTGCATTAATTGAAGGTTTGACCTTCCACCCTCAGTTACTTCCACTTGATAGCAATCCCTGACCTGGAGCTCAGCTAGGAGAGCTGCATCTTTATTTTTCCCTTGCAGAAACCTTGGTACTGGTCCCTGCAGGAGCACCACCGACACCCTTGAGAGAAGGCAGCTGACAGGCTGGGGCATCGCTTAATCCTTGGGGCATCCTTTCCATGCAGACTCCAGAAATTATCCACAAGTGCTGGGAACTCTTCCACCAGAGCAAACTCCCTGAGAGCAGCATTATGGCACAGAGGGCAGATGAGCTTTTGGGCTGCTTTGGGGCAGGACAGTTGCTCTACGCTAAAGACCACTACAATACTGTGAGAGACGACTTTGGTGTTAGTGTCTGGACTTTGACACTCAAATGAAGTGAAATACTTAAATATGCCTTTATTAATATAAAAATATATACTTTTTTTTTAAAGAGCATAATGTCTCACTCTGTTCCTGCCTTTAACCAGCGTGCTGCCCCATGAGAGGTTACTTGTCAGCTCTTTATCGTGGCACTACACCATACCCAAACACAAGAGGGGGAGTTTGCACCTGTGAAAGGAAGGATGTGACAATTGAAGGTTTTCGAGGTGTGTGTTTCCGATCCAAAATACAAAAAAATGCAGCAGACTGTACAGGTGCAGTTTCTACCTATGAGCATAAGAGTCCTCAGTGGATCAGGTGGGCTGCATAAATAGTACATAAGGCAACTTCAGATCATAAAAAGAGCCTAGTAAAATGCCTGCTGAGTCTTTCTGATTAATCTGAGGGAGGTTTTGCCTAATAAAAGATTATTATTTTGGTGCTTGGTTCCATTTTCCCACTAGCCCGGGATAGGAGGAGGGAAATGGGAGAATTCACTTTAACAAGAAATGCCTTTCAGCATGAGAGCTACAAGATCTGCTTTGACTGTACAAGATCTGCTTTGACTGCTCTAGCCTTCAAGCAAGATTTATTTGCAATATCAGCATCATCTTCCACAAGATAGTTTAAAGAACTAATAGATTTCAATGACTTTCATGTTAAAATACAGCCTCTGCATTCACATGGAGCTTTATGGTGCAGCGAGACATTCTGTTGCTGGTGCTGTGATCCCTAGCACAGTTGCTGTGACTTTAAAGGTTATCTAGCAAAAACATTTTCCTTGACACAGATACCTTTTGGGGAAAAAAAAAATCTCTTCTTCAGTCCTTCCAGAAGTGCTTCCAGTGGAGAAAAGTTAAGAAATGAAGATGACAGCAGTGTTGGTGAAAGTACTTACCCTGCTGAAAAATGAGAATAAATGACGACATGGAGTTAAATTGAGCACCTATATCTGTGCACAAGACCTGTTTACGACTATGGGTCTAAAGACACATCCCCACTCCCTCCTCCACACCTGTGCACTACTGGGCGTGAGGGGGAAGCAAAACAGCCTGCCTGGTGAATCTCTCTAGTTGGGATGCTTTATACGGCTAATCTTTTTTTATGCAGCTTTTTTTTTTTCCTTTTTGGATTCACACTTTAGCTGAGATAGGCTGCACTCCTCCCACAGATAACAGCATGCTCCTCGGTCCATTTCATAGCTTTATGTCAGGTGTTGTGGCAAGATTTGCTATTAAGACTGAATCTAAGCCATAATCCTTTGACCCACTGGCACATCAGAGATCCTGGTGACACATCAGTCCTCTCTGATAACAATTCCCAATGCTATGTCTGCCTGTCGCCATCACCGTGAGCTGCTCCTGGCCGGGATGCCTGGCTGGCCTCCCTCCAGAGCTCTGGGATCTGGGAAATCTCCAGTGTCAAGATGTGTTTGGATATGGAAAACTGTGACACTCTGGTCTCTCTCAGTCAGATAACACGAACTTCCACCCACTGAGGAGCTGCCCTGCCCATTGCTCATGCTCAGGGTTCATCAGCTATGGGGCTCTGGGTTTTCTAACTGCTCTTTAACCCTGCTCTTTAACTTAAAGACAGTCATATTGTCAAGGAGTTGCTCTTTGGGAGATAAACATAGGTTTTCTAGTTCAAAATTATAAGCCATTCTCACATTTTTCCCTTTAACAACGGCCTGCAATTTCAGCTCGGTAAGGCTTTTCGTGGGAACATACTAGCAAGAAGGGCTGTTGCAAACTTTTACTGAACTTTTTGAATATGCCAATTACAGATATGCTCAACTTCTTTTATGAAAAAACAAGCAAACATGCAACACACTGTAGATAGCTTTCCCTCCTGGCTACCCCTTAGAACCAGTTCACATAGATATGTAATATGGGAATAGTATTTCAGAGGGCAGTGCTGCCATTTGAAATAGATGATCTATAATGTAATTCTACTGCAGATAAAGACTGAATTGGTGAGTTCAAGCTAAATAGCTATTATTTAAGTCCTTGTGGAACTAATAGGAGCTATAGCACAACGCATTTATCAAAAGAGCTTTTTTTACTGCATGTCAGGGCTGTGTATTAAAATGCATCATTTAAGCAACATTCCTCCCTCCCTTTGGGAAGCAGTTTTATGTGCCGAATAGCTTGCTACTGAGGCACTGATGGGAGTGACGCTCAGGACCGCGCTGGTCACTGCACCCAGCAAAGTGACACTTAAGTGATGCCCCCCAGCCTATATTCTGTGATATTCTTTGAAATTCCCTCACCATGTATTTTTGTCTGTTCCTTTAAACCTCAGAGCTTCAGGTATGTCCTATAGCAGTGCTTTCCACAACTGTGTGAGGTGGACATAAATAATAACCCCTCTGTCAGTGTTGTATTTGCCATGTTCTAGTTAATTTATAGTACATATGTACTCAAGAAAGGGAGGAGACATTCCTAAACCAGCTTTCTTGTTCCTACATTACTTTTCATACTTCTGTCACCTTCCTTCTCATGTCTCTCCTCCCCCAGATGACCCGTTATTTCAGGCTCTTTTATTCTCCCAGATAAAGACCTGTTCAGCATAGGCACTATGCTTCGTGGGTTAAATTATTTATACTGCTAAGAATATATTTGCAGCTGCTCTGAAGATGAAGTTGCCTTTTTCAAAGTGGCTTTGTAATTAGTTTCGTAAGAGACACCGAGACTCTCTAGCTAGTGTCTATGGGCAATCTGAATTTGCGTTCATCCTTCACTGCAGCCCCAATAGGTCAGCACCTGCCACAATAAATCTGCAGTCATAACTTGAATGCATTGAGGTGTATCCAGAATCATTGAGAGAGGACAGGGCACATCCCATTTCCTTGCTTTGCCTGGGATGGATGCAGGGCATGACCCTGCGAGCTGCTGGGTGCTGGCTTGGAGCTGCTGAGCACCCCCAAGTAACACCGAAGTGGACATTTCCCCGGGGTTCACCCTTTCTTGTTGTAACATCTTAGAGCTGACCAGGGCCACTCTTCTTTTATCTGAGGTGAGTTTCTCGTTAGTACTCTTTCACTTAGTGTGCGCCTTTCTCATCTGACCTTAGTGGGATCCACATCTCTTGCTAACCAGCGATATTTACACAGAAAACCAAGCTAAAATATTACCTGTATTTAGAAAAAGACCATCTTCTGATTGCACAGATCTGAAATACCCATTCTCAGAGATGACTTGCCAGTGTCTGTGAAACTTCACTCCTTTATAGCTTAAGCATAGATCATGAGCAGAAATGCTGATACAGCCTTCACAATCCTTGGTCTCCACATTCAGCTTTGTGGAGACCTACAGGGTTGTATTAGTGTTTATACTGCACTTACTTACACTTAATGTATCAATCTACATCTCCTTCATTCAGCTAATGCAGGGATGAGTCTTCTGTATGGCAGTAAGTATCCAAATTTTATATTGGGAAAGACAGTTCAGATCCAGGGCCAATATTGTTTGCTACAGCATAACTGCTTCCCCTCTATCCTATCCACCCTCTACATTCCCAGCACCTTGTTGGGAGACCAACTGAAATTCCTAATCCATCTTGACAGCTGAACGACTGTACAAATATTTTGATCAGAAGACTCCTCTGAAAAATTAGGCCTTAGCTGTTTTGTTCCTCATCTGGGCCATGATGGTAATTACTGCCGTGACTTCCCATCTCTCCCAGGTGTTATGATGAGAAACTCATTAATATTTGCCAAGTGTTTTGGGCCAAGTCTTTGAATGAAGAAGCTATAAGGATTACACTAACAATACTGAGCACTTCAAAAGTTTTGGAAACACTACCTAATTTTCCCAAATGTAAAACAGCTATATTCTAAAGGGTAATTTGTGGACCACATCTCTTCGTTATTTCAGGAGTCTTCAATGTGCAGATGTCTTTGTACAAACTAAGTATGTGTGCACATTTACTTCATGTTAACTCCTTTTTTTTTTTTTTAGCTCTTTATCCATTTTTTTTCTCCTGACAGCATGCGTCTATGTACCATGCTTTAGGATTCTAAGGTAATTCCAACACAGAGGACTGGTGAGTCCTTGCATCTAGAGGGAAAACACATCAGCCCGTGCCCTGGACTACCGCTGTCCTGCAGCATCGCTGTCTATGCATCAGTCACTGTGACGCATCTGTGCCCAAAGGAGCAAGAATCTGAGTTTGACAAATTAGCACAGTCTGTGGCCCAACACCTTTCACAGACCCCAGCTGCAGTTGGTATCAGTAAGTATTTCCATCTATTCAATAACTATTTCCATCTACTCAGCACACACCACACCCATCCAATCTGCCTCTCTGGGATGCTTAGGAAGTGGCAAAAGAGATAAGAAACAGAATCCCCAAATATCAGCTCAAAATACTAAGCAAAAGGATCACAAACAAACTGATAAACAAAAACATCACTTCTCCGTGGCAATGTTAGCACTTCCCTTGATGTAGCTAAAACATATCTCGAGCTCCTATGCTCCAAATTTAAAAAAAAGTGACAATTCTATGAACAGGTGATTGCTGACAGGATGGGTAATGCAACATGTTTTCTTGGAAAAGAATAATAGCTATTTTGTTTATGAATTACATCTGTTTTAAGTAGATTTAATATATCATGGTTGTAACATGTGCCATATAGGACAGACAAGAGGAAAAAAAAAAGACATGGTTTTAAAGGCACATCTGTGGCTAGTTAGTTAAGGCAAAGTTCAGGTATGTGGTGATTTCAGCATATGTTCTTAAATACATTCCCAGCAAGGGAAGCTAAGATAAAAACTGTCACAGTCTTTCAGGGAATCATTCAGGCACCTACTCCCTTCAAACCTCACCAAACATTGAGGAAATCTGATTTCACTGGAAAAAAAATGACACAAGATCAACTCCAGAAATGGCACAACAGTAAACTAGATGGGAATGTCAGGAAAGCATTGGCCCTGAGCTACAAGACTGATGATGGGACATAAAACAGAAACAGAAGACTCCCGATCGGGGAGGATTTTAGCCCAAAGAGAATTATAAAGGCAAAAAGCCTGCGCTGAGCAGAGCAAGGCTTCTCCTTCACTCATTAGAGAGTAATGGCAAGCAGCAGTGCTGCTGCTGAAGAGAGGAGCTGGCTCATGTGCAGTATGTGCGTGTGTTTTTCCTTCTCTCCTCCCTCTGTATTATTTCATCTATATTTCCCCCCTTCTGGACTGGTTCTCTTGTGTTTGCATGTTTCTGTTTTCCATGATTTCTTTCTATAATGGCCACTAACTCAGACTTTCAGGCGCTGCTCCTCACATCCCTGGGAACTGAGCCCTGGTGGTTCTGGACTGTGGTCACCAAGACACGTGGTGCCTGCTCTACCATATCCCACAGGACATTTGTCAGAACCTGGTCTCTAAAGAGAGGGGACTTTACCTTTTGCCTGCTTTGTGCAGCCCCTCTGCGTCCTCTCCTTTGTCACAGACACTGAAGGACTTTGGTTTTCTTTGCTCTTTTTCCTTGCCCCCACAAGCCAAACTGCAGCCCTCTTGTCTAGGAAGAGCCAGAAGGGGAAGATGTCCCCATCTTGGCTGCAGGGCAGTGAGATTTACAGGGAAGCAATGCCTGGTCATTCTTGCACTTTTGCTCCCATCACAATAAAGAAGGGGGGAATTGCTTCCCGTGCCTCCTCTGCTTGTCCTTGTCCTTCTCCTGAAGGTCACTGTTTATACTGCAGTAGCTACCTGGAGACTGCGACCCCAGTGATCTGTGCATGGAGCTTAGGCAAAGCTAGAAGCAAGGTCTGCCCAAAGAGATCATGCAATGAAGACAGCAAAGACGAGAGCACACAGGAGCAAAGGCTCAATGCTAGGCCCTGTGGCTTTAAGGAATTCTTCAGCAACTGCATGACTCCTAACAAACCTATGGAAATGTCTTCCTTTCAAGGGCAATGCTTCCCTTCCCAGCCTACGAAGAATTCTCAAAAGAGGTGTGACAAAAATATCCCCAAAAGCTGAGATGCGTTTGGCATATGGTTCTGAGGCGTTCGCCCCAGCATGGCTTAGTCAATGATCAAAATTTCCTTCTCTGGAGTGGCAGCTCCAGCTTGTGTGCTGTCCTCCAGCCAACCCCTAAATCCAGGGCTGTGCCAGCTTTCCCCCGAGGAACCACCAAAGCTCCTGGATTTGGAACATGGACCTCAGCACATCACACGGCAAATGCCCAACAGGGAGTTGAAGCTTTCTGGACCAGGTAGGAGGCATGTAAATGAGACTGTTTCCTGCAACCAAGGACAGCAGATGGCTCCAAGCTGAATAAAACTGCAGCCATTCAGGGGAGAAAATCATTCTGAAAATAGTTTCATATAAGACACCAAAGACAGATATTAAAAAAAGAAACTGAGCATGATTTTCTCTAACCAACAAATCTAAGAAGTCCTCCTCAGTATCCTGCAGATATTAGGTGCAATGTGTCTGCAAGCAGGGCGTCCCTGACACGAGTGACCGGGCTCCTGTGTGCACAGCCAGGCAGGAGCCAGCGCCTGCAGTCTCAGAGCTTCGCTCGGAAGATGAAAGGACAAGGTGTCCATGGAAAAGAATGTCAATGATGATACAAAACCAGGGCACTAGGAAACCTGTACTCTGGCCTGGGCTCTCCTGCACGCTACTCCAGTGACCTTGGACTTGTCGTTTAATTTTGCTGCCTTTGTTTCCCCAGCTATTAACTACAGCATACATTGAATAGGACTCAATTTATGAACATGTTTTTAAAGAGCTTTGATAGCCTAGGGTAAAAGTCAATTAAGACACTGAGAACAGTTGATGGACCCAAGCAATTGCTGAAGTAAATGATTCACAAGCCTATTTTTTTCAAGAGTGTCATTAAATTAAATTAGATTTGCAAATTATTCCCCTTCTCTTTCAGAGGCTAAACAATGGCAAGTAGAGAGGTGGGGACGTAGGCATCCAATAACGCTTCAAGCAAGCTCATGAATGTCATCAATGAAAACAGGTCCTAATTGCATCAGCTTTGGAAATAGTATTGATAAAAGAGACAACCAGGAAAGTGAATTCCAACAGGCCTGCTTGGGAGCAAACTAAATCATCTTGAGCTCTTTTGGATGGGATTCAGGAGAAAAAGGTTGTCTCACCTGCCATTGTCCACATGCTGCAATACACCGGTCCCAGGCGTGCCCGGTGCCTGGAGGAGCACTGTATGGCATGACCGGGTGCTGGCCCCATCTGCCAGGCACTGCTTGCTTTAAAGGTCTGTCCTCTGCTTGCTTTTTCCTTCTGCAGGGAAGGGAGGTAACTCTGGCTCTTTCCAGAGAAAACAACCTGCCATGTGCGCATGGGTGTTCCCAGAGGGGCAGCGGGTGCCCTAGGTCAGGGCTGGCCATGTTGTTCCAGGAGGATGCGATGCCATGGTTGGCGCATGCGTGCTGCAGGCCTGCCTGCCCGAAATGGACAGGATGGGGCTTGAAGCTAACCAGACCTCTGGATGCTTCGTTTATGTAGCCTGCAAGTGCACCAGACAAGCTTTACTGCTGCTGTGGGATGTGCGCCGCTGTCGCAGAAGCAGCATGTTTATAGGGGAGGATTAGAAGGGGATCTGTGGATCCTGGCGCTGGCCAGGAGGAGCACACACAACTTCTGCAGGGCTGGTGCCCTCGGCTTGCTCTGTGTGAACAAATGCTTCTCCCAGTTAGAGGGTGACGGGGCTGCGACCAAGGCAGGGCTCTGTAGGGCCAGTCAGGCTGGACCCCATGCCCTAAGGGGTGTCCAAGGAGGCACCATCTCCCAGGAGCAGCCGAACAGGGCTCCTGACCATCACCCTTGAACTTAGAGTGCTGCTGGAGCGCCCCGTGGTTTGGAGGCAGATTCTGTGCCTATATGAGGCTCTGTGCCCCCCGGACCAAGGGGGCAGGCAGGCAGCGGACAGCAGACCGTGCACTGGCTGGACCCCATGCCCTAAGGGGTGTCCAAGGAGGCACCATCTCCCAGGAGCAGCCGAACAGGGCTCCTGACCATCACCCTTGAACTTAGAGTGCTGCTGGAGCGCCCCGTGGTTTGGAGGCAGATTCTGTGCCTATATGAGGCTCTGTGCCCCCCGGACCAAGGGGGCAGGCAGGCAGCGGACAGCAGACCGTGCACTGCAGTCCCCGACAGCAAAATCAAGACAGG
>NW_010583321.1:221152-237804 GCF_000705375.1 Tinamus guttatus
TTTCCAAGGGTGATATAGTTAAGGGAGAAGCAAGTGCTCCCTGCAACAGTAAAGAGCTGTTTGGCCAGTTCCTTCTGAAACCTGTAAGTCGCCGCCCCTGGGATGTAATAAGTGAGCTAGAAAGTTTTAACAAGGAATTGCAAGAACAGGAAGAGAGCACAAGTAGTGAAGAAGACTCAGAAAGTGCTGCAGCTTCTCCACAAGAATGTGGCCTTACAAAGAGAAGGGCATCCAGAAATGAAAAGTCAAACAGGGAACCAAGACATGGTGGGCAGCTGGAAATCATCGTGCCAGATGTTCCTGTGTTTAAGTCAGGGAGAGTTAAAAGTAAGTCTGAAAGTTGGAGTATGGGGACAGAGTATGGTGATCCGCAGAGCTGTGTGGGATCTTTGCAGCCAAGAGAGAGCAGTGAAGTAGTCAGGCCAGCAGATGGAAGTCTGATAACAGAAATAAGAAAAGAGGAAGCCAAGAGCAGCACAAACAAACAGCTAGTTAGTGTGGGTCCTCTCAAGAGAGTTTTGTCCAGTAGCCCGAGCAGTTCATGTCATGAAAGTAATCCTTTCAATAACACTGACTTAAAGGAGATGAATGAATATCAAAGTTACCTAGAATTTGTTAAACCGAACATAAGCACAACTCCCAGAAATGATGCCGTCTTGGAGAGAGGCACGATAGTACGCTTGTCATTAACAAAAAGGAACCAAGGGCACTCTGAGCCAGACCTGAGGTCCGTGGGCCTTGATACAGCCTCAGGACCTACTGTTAACAATTCCGAACATTCTTCAAATGTAAAAGCAGTGGAAATCCCTCCAAACGAGTCACTGCAGGATAGAGCTGCAAGGATTTTAGGCATAGAGATAGCAGTGGAATCTCTCCTTCCTGATGATAGAGTTGGGCTCCACTCAGGTGTCAGCCCTGCTAATGGTGCCCAGGACTTTGACTCATCAGTGGGTAGCACAGTAAGTGGCCAAGAAGGAAGAAAAGATAGTTCTTATGAAGGAAGACGAAAGTGCGGCTGGACAGAAAGCGCGCTGTTTGTTGGAGAGGGAGGCCGATCTTTATACCCTGATGAATGCCAGACCACTGACCAAGAAGCCAGTGCTAAAACTGAGATAACCAAGCAAGCTTTTGAACAACCTGCAGGTCCCAGCCAAGGTGAGGACCAAAACTTGTCATGCAAGTCAGCTGCATATCAGCATTCAGAAAAGAGAGTGAGAAGCACCTCAAAAGTGATAGAGACACTCCAAGGCAAACTCACTTCTCCACCTAGCCGGACTGCCATGGACCGCTTAGTGCGAATGAAGGAAGTTGACTCCGTGTCGCGCATGAGACGTCTGAGCATTAAAAATGCAGACTCCGTAGAGGACATGGATGAGGAGAAGCTGTCAAGGGTACAAGAGGAGAGGGGAAGCAAATCGGCAAGCTCAGGGGGTGTTTCCAAGCGTGTTATCTCTCTCAGTGAAAATGGATACTTGGACAAGAAGATTGGCAGAGATGTTTGTTTAGGTAAGTCCTTGTTACATGAGATCCAAGTGGGTACTGTTTTATTATGTAATGATGTTTGTAGTATCATAATAACATACATGATAATGCAATGATCATTATTTTCTACGATCAAATAATTCTACTCAAATAGCAACAGGCTACTACCCCCATCTGGTTGTCACCGTCTTTGTTCTTCATGTGGAAGAGACAACATGAATGTTTTCTAATCCCATGTTAGGAAATGTTACTGTAAAACTTAACTTTTAATACTGAAACTCATTCACAGAGACTGGAGCATTCCCCAAGGTCTTATTTCTGTCTAATTGTTTCAGAGAACTGCCTGTTTAAAAAAGCAGAGTTCAGAGATAGTCACTGTTGTGCCAGCATTTGGGGACACATGGTGATATAATCATAGCCTGTCCCTGAATACCCCATTTTCCTGCTCTAACACTTAAATGGATACATACTATACATACTTTTTTCACTGAACAACTTTTTTTTTCTTTTCTTTTGTCCCTTTTTTTGTCTCAAGCTGTAAGCATGTAAACTTACATAGCCATATTCATCCTCAATGTAACTTCAGCTGTTCTGTCTGGGACAGTTTTCATATGACAGTGTGTTGAACCACTAGAAACAAGTTGTTGTCATAGATTTATGTAAAAGGATAAATCTCCCAGGCCACCTATCCAGTACATTAAATCAATTAGAGCGAGCAAATGTATGGTGTGAGAGTTGTTAAATTGTAGTATTAATCTCCCCCTTGTTTTTCCAATCCTCTCTATAACAGCTGACACTGTACCTTGAAATTTACACTAGCTATTCATTAAACCCCATCAATATAAATCTGTTTACAGATTTCCATTACAGAGCCACTGAAAATAAAGCAAGCATACTTTAAAATGGATTTATTTATTTCCTCCCAAAGAGAAATGATTGTATGAATTTTAAATATTGACTCCAATTTTTTGCAGCCTTTCCTTTTGTGACCATTTCTGCACCCCACAGGTGTGTGTCTTTCTGCCCCAAAATTGTATTCTCTAGAGCAGATTTTCTAAACAGGCCAAATCAGCTTCCTTGTACCCAATCATGTTTAGTATGCTCCAAATGTATCTCATATGCTTTCCTCTCTTGAGATTTCTGCTGGAGAATAACTGTTGTGGTGACAATGACTTCAGGGATGTATCAAAACAGATTGTGTGCATTTTACTGGAGAATTGTACTTGGATTTTTTCTGCAGTAAATTAGGTCTAAATTTATCCCTCTTACTGACTGCCAAGCTTGTATTCTGCAAAGTGTGTTCCCACTGGGACAGTTCCCTTGCAACAGGGACAGCCTTCCCCATGATGGGCTAGCGTGACTCATTCTTTGGGCTGCATATATCTTGTACCACAAGGAAAACATGAACTCGCAAGGGGCACAAAGGAATCTCCTGCATTGCCTTCCTCATGGCCAATAAGAGCTGGATTGTTGACAGCCACAAGATCCTCATCTTCAGCTTAAAGGGCAGGACTGAGATCCGTGTTTGTAGAAGAGCCTGGTGTTGTGTGTGTCTCTGTGAACTTCCCCCAACTTCCAAAATAGGTCACTGGTACCATGGGAAGCCAAAATAAGAACTAATCCTGGAAATCCACTGCATTTATTGATTTTAAAGAGTATATGTAGCTAAAATCCATTCTGTTTGGAGTGAAATGTAGTGATAGTCTTATAATCACAGCTGGGGCCCATCACAGGGACTAGTAGCCTTAGCAGAAACAGACTTCTACCTGTTCCTGCCTGGCAGGTGAACAGGCATCGCTCCGTAGAAGAGCTGTGCAGACACTCAGCACAAGAGGCTGATCTTACTATGCAAATACTGTCGTTAGAAGAACTTGTTCATAAATGTAATGAAAATCTTTTCTCCTTTGCTATTTGAAGACTTTTTCTGTGAAGCTGCTGATCTAGTTTTTTGTTTCTGTAGAAAGCATTTCAAATGAGCTTAGCTAAACTGTGAATACGTGCTTGTGTATCTGTGCTGGAACTCTCGTGCTGCACCCCTCGAAATGTGGCACGGCCAGAATTCCTCCTGACACTCCGGCCCTCTGTGTCCTTGGTTTAGAAGTTGAAGGTGTTAGGTAAGAAGGAATAAACTGAATCATGTGGATTCTCCATGTGTTGAGACCCAGCCTCGCTGTCACCCCCCTGCCCCTGCCAAGCACAGGCACCCAGAAAGAGCGAGTCCCTGCAACTCTGAGGTGAACTGTCAGTATGAATGTTCTGAAAATTGGGCCATGGAGGCCTTAGGAAAATCAGGTTTCTGAAATATGAATCCATTTCTATTTTTAGCACCGCTTCATGCAGAACAGTTCGGAATTTTTCTACATTCTTTTATTTTAGATGGGAAAACATATAAAATTATAAAAGCATTGCTGCTTCAGGGGGATCTTCCCCTGCAACCATTGCATTAAACTTAGAAAGTAGCAGTACTGTCCTGGAACATTCCCTCAACGCTATTTTCCCCTTTTTTGCTTTTTTTTCCTCACTCGTGGTGTCTGTCAATGAAGTTTGGAAATACCAGAAGAGGCTACATTGCAATAAGAAGTTCTGAAAACCTAGGTGTTACTGGCACAGACCCTTTTCTTGGCTGGCCTCACAATTTGAGGAGAACTGGGAAGAGAAAGGATAAAGGATCCAGCACAAATAATCCAGTCACTAGGGACAAGTCCATAAACTATTTCTTGGCCAGTCTTCCCTTGATATAAGCCTTGGTGCTGTAGATGGACTCTTGCACATAGACGTCAGGTTTTCACTGTGAGAGTTTTTATGCTTGTTTGAATAAAGAGAGTTGCTCACATCTACATGAAAGTCCTCAGGGTGAACATTTTACTCCTAAGTGTGATATTTATGTGTGCAACTATTTTCATGCTCAACTGTTCAAATGAGAGTGCTATGGGAATTCAGCCTGCGGGAGAGACTTTTAAGGTTTGCATTATAAAGTTATATAAGAGTTTCAAGTAGCACACAGTAACACAGGCTGCGGTGCAAGTTTTTCCAGGCCCTTGTGCACTTACAGGCTCTTCCATGGGTAGCTCTGGTTCTTCCACTCTATGACTGTGTTGCCTTCCACGATGCCTAGAGGAAGGCAGATGTGCATGACAGTGGAGGGCATGCAGATCTCACAGGGCTAAACTTTCATTGCAATCATATCACAAAGTCCCAAGCATGAAAGATGTGATGCTCACATCATGGCAAATGTCTAGAATCTAATAAAGAAATAGATAGAAAAGTGTCTTTTGGGATTCAGGAAAAGTGAAGTGCTCTGCACTATTGAGAGTTCAATTATCAAGAGTTCAACTATCAAAAGTTAAAATCTAGAAAAATGACAGGCCTATGCTTTAATGAATTAAATTCAAACTATGCCATGCAGTTTTGCAGCCTGGAGAGGGACAAAGAGTCAAACTATGCAGTTTTGCAGCCTGGAGAGGGACAGCCTAACTATACTGATGTAACACAGGTGCTTTGCTTTCCAGTAGTCCACTGAGTTGTTTTCAAACTGAGGAGGGCCTGCAATCAAACTGAAAGGTCACAGTGAATGAGCTGTATGATCACTCCTTCAAGTAGCCTTAAATACCATGCTAGGAGGCTTGCAAAATTTACTTGTCTGTGTCTCATCCAAAGACAGCAAACCTAATGTCCCTCTCTCCTTCCTTCTCAAAGCATCTGCAAGAAGGAATTGTTTATTCCTTCCTCTATACTCAAGCATTATATCTCCATACATTTGATCTGAGTAGCATGCAGTTACACTGATGTGAGTAGCATTCATAGTGTGCTTATTTAAGGCTGTCAGTTCAGTATTAGCTTCTTTTTGAAAATAAATATTAGGAAAAAGATGTCTCATTTCCCTGTCTTTCTGCGCGTATTGACATTGAATAGATTTCAGAATGCATTCTTAATACTGTTTTTCTTGTCTTTTTCAGACACATATGACCCCACCAAAGTTGAAAAGGTGTGAGATGAGAACAGAGATTTCTGCTCTACTAAGAATGTTTCACCAATTTTCGCTGGGTGCTTTCTGCTTGTTTTTGTTTTTTTGATGCTTGGATATTGCCTCAATTTGTGGTGTTCATGGTGTACTGATGATGCCTTTACCAATGCCACTAGGAATTAGTTATTCAAATACAAAACTGTTGTAGAGACCACAGAAAAATCTGACTTCTACATTGGAATCATCTGGCTTCGTAGCATTAAGATTTAATGCCCACAGTTGGCAAAGAGTTTTCATCTGAACTGGGTTTCAGTCTTCAACAGGAATGGAGAAATGCATGAAACAAGACTTTTGAGGTTTCTCTTTGGTGTAAATTAAACGTGGGAGATTAGTGAAATGATTTTTAAAAGAATGTGAACATATAAGCTAAGCTTTCATCTCTGAAGTCTAAACTTGGTTTGACTTGAGAGATTTTGGCCATAAGTAAAGTGCTGCTGCACTGAATGGGGGAAAGAATGCAAGACAAGGGTAGTGAAGATTGATTGTGAAATTACTTCTGACTTCCAGAGTTTAAAATTACTTGGGTTAAATACTTATTTGCCACCTAGAGAGAAGGAAATCAACCCCCCCCACCACGCTTCTAAAAGATGAAGACTTTTGTAGTTCTGTGTACAGAATATATCATTACAGTAGCTGTCAATGAGTGTTTCAAACCAATGCAAAGTATACCACTGGCTGTTTTGCACTCAGTATTACCTATTTTTGTTCTGCAGTTTAGAAATTCTTTATATGACAGAGTAGTAGCTGGTTTAAGATATCCCATTTTAACAAAGTAACTATATTTCTTGTTACAGAATACTATCTATTTTTCTACGATGTAAACAATTGCTAACAAGTGGCAAGTATAAAGAAGTATTATTATTATTATTATTATTATATTTTAAGAAGACTTATCCCTCTGAGTGAAGGTGACCCAAGCAGATTTCACTTGTGTATCTTAATACACACTCCATACTGCCACATACTCAGTAGTGCTATCTTATTTTTTTTGTGAAAAGAGCCATCCATGTATGTATCTGTGTACTACGGGGTTAATTTCTACTTTTCCTCCACTCAACCCTTGGATCATTCTTCCTGGAGCAACTTTCTGAAACGCAGCGGAGAACCGTCTGCGCTGCTGTTCCTGCCATAACATTCCAATGACTGTAATTACCAAAAAGTGGGCATGGATCTTTGTCTCGATGCCTTGAAGCAGCTCGGATAAAATACCTGGTTTCTTTCTTTCACTTCGTTCCTTTTTACATATTGTGTTTTTGGATCAGGCCAGTATATAAAAACAAATATACCTGGGTTAAATTCTTTCCTGCAGCTGGTTGATGTTGCTGGGGAGGAGTTCAGATGTCTTCTCTGAGGTATTTAAATACATGGCTTTAAATATATATTACTTGCAGACTCAAATGCATGAATTACAGATTTTATTATAAAGCCCATGCATTCTGCTGTTGGATATTGAATTAATCTCCATAGTATCTTTGTCTTTAAAGCCTTTATGTCCACTCCTGTGTGTTTTTTTGGTGTTTTTGTTTGCTAACATTCTTCTGATGAGTTATTCATGTATTTCACTGGTCTCTTCTACTGGCCTTTTTTAGCATAATTTTATTTTTAAAATTATTTAGGATTTGTTTTTTTTTTTTCCCCTAAGTGTGTAATTTGGAAAAACACGGGGAAAAACACTGATCCTGTGCTTTGGCAGCAAAAATTTCTTGTCTGTAACTCATGATTCTGTTGAATATGGACTATTTAAAGCTTGTTTAAAAAGAAAATGTGGTGTATAATTTGTTTTATTAACTCTTGTGCATGCTCCCTAGCAATACTTGTTGACAAATTGTTCCCATCAATCTTGCTATATCTACCTTTCTTTTAAAATCCAGCTTCCTCATCAGCATCTGCATAGGACATCTGGGGGGTAGTAAATGGCTACAAAACATGTTTCCCCCCACAGATCTCTCCACAAACATCCACTTATTAAAATGAATTGCTTCCATTCTCATCATCCCACTTACTAGTAAAACTGAGATGCCTGACAATAATTTGCAAGTCTTAATTTATCCTTAATTTCTGGAGAACTTTAAATAGCCTTGTATCACCAGTACTGCTACTTGAGTTCATTTCTCTGTGAAACAACTTTGTGTGTGCATTTTTTTTCCTTCTGATGAGGGGCTTAACTGATTTTGGAACATGCCTGTTTCATCAGTCATGTCAAGTGATTACTTTTCCAATTCATGCAAAAAGCCAACATCTTAAAAAAAAAAAAAAAAGGGAAGAGGCTGAATTAGGAAAAGGAAGGTTTTATTGCCTAAGAGTGTGTTAAAATTAGAAACCCAGTTAGAAAGCCTTATTGTGTAGTAATTTGTGACTGACCAGTAGATGAAAGACTAGAGGTAGTACTGCTGTTTAAAAAAAAAGGGGGAGTGGGGGGGTTGTCCAGTAACACTAGTTATTTCTTTTCCAGCTATGATGCATACATCTAAGAAATACCTAAAATAGAGTTTCATGAATAATTGTCCCTACAGAATTGGTGTCATAATAAAGATGTCAGGTATCTCATGGGGCTGGCGAGTACAATAGGTGGGCACCTCTCCAGAAGCCTCTTGCTGGTTGCAAATACCAGCCTGTACCTCTTACACTAAGTGTAATTAATGAAAAAACACAACACAAAATAAACCACAACTAAATGGTGGCCAGTGCCTGTCTCAACGGTCCACGGTCCATAAAGCTGGTGTCAGTGGTAGTCACTAGTAATGGCAACCATATGCATGGAGGAAGAGGAGGCAGCCTGCTTCCTGTGCCTCGTCCAATGCAAGAATATGACTCCAGAACAGCAGTGGTAACTGTACATGTATCTGAATTCTCAGGAGACAGAGAAGAGCTGGTTCCTCAAAGATCACGCTGTTACCAGATACTACATGGCCAGCTGGCCATATTGGTGTGCCATGGGGAATTTGGGGTGGATAACAAGATGATGTCAAAGTGGTTGTTTGGGTCAGTTCTATTTTCACAAGCAGTCCCAGAAATCCATGCAAAGAACCTGCTTTATACATTTAAAAAGTGTTTAAAGGGGGAGACTCCTGTGGGGCTGGGTAGCTAGATAACACCTGCCATCTTGTTCCATGTATCCTACTGAAATCCAGAATGATAATAACCCAAAGGGTTAGTGAAAGAAACAGCACTTCATGTCACAGAATCACAGAGTGGTTGAGGTTGGAAGGGGCCTCTAGAGATCATCTAGTCCAACCCCCTGCTCCAGCAGGGACACTCAGAGCACGTGGCACAGGGTGGCATCCAAGTGGGGTTTGAAGATCTCCAGAGAAGGAGACTCCACAGCCTCTCTGGGCAGCCTGTGCCAGGGCTCTGTCACCCTCACAGGAAAGAAGCTTTTCCTCACATGGAGATTAAACTTCCTGTGTTTCAATTTATACCCATTACCCCTTGTCCTTCAGTACTACGGTGTCAGCTCTGGGGCCAGGGCAATAAACATTGAAATCAAAGTGTCAGATCCTTGTCTTCTGTTGGAGAAAGAAGATTGACTGGTGAGATTCAGGGGGCTACTACACTTTATTCATCTGTGTTTGCTGAGAAAGGCAGGTCACTTTGGAGTCCCAGTGCAGAAGTGTGAAGAAGACTCTCGGGGATTCCCCTGAGGAGAATGTCATTTTTGGAAGGTAGAAGTGCTCCCTCATGTGGTTCCCCAGGGTATAAAATCAAAATTATTTCCATGAAGTCACAATCCACGGATTTCACTACAGTTTTGCTGGTGTGATTCTGAATTGGGTGGGACACAGTATGATTTAACAGAGTTCCTGGGCATGTTTTTCAATTCCCACTGGATTTATGGCTAAATAGGGATGGATTGGGAAGGCAAAGGAGGGACATTCCTTTTAATGACTAAAGATCACTGGTAATTGAAATGCCCAACAATATGCTTGAATAAGCATTAGTAGTCAGTTAATAACAAAACAAAACAATCTGTCAAATGTGCACCCCTCATAAATAACCAGTCCCACCAGGCTTTTTTATATATAAATATTTGAATTTAGTAAAATGTTCCTTTTTTAAAAAAAATATTATAAATCAATATCAGCTTCTATGGTCAATGTTCTGTCACTGTTGGTGCATGGACTTACTGTCATGGAGAGCCAACTGACTATCAATCAGTTTTATAGTACTGGAACTCTCTTTTGGATTAAAACATTGGCATTTTCTTCTCTGCCTCTTCATGGGAAAAATATAGTGGGATAAAAGTAAAAGTGAACTCTTCTTGCATTTCAAATGGCAGAAGTTCTTGCACTGTTGCTCAGGTTCAAGATCTAACCGAGGTATGTATGTATATAAGAACCGAGTCTTTCCCTGGCAGAACTGCTTAACAATAGTTAAGTGAAACAAAACTATACAATAACTATACAATAATGTTAAATTGAAAGGAATAGATTTGTAGCTCATTGGCCTTTTGAATGTTTTCTTGCAGAGCACTGGAATTTTCTAAATTAAAGATCAAATGCTCCTCCATTTTCATACCTCTGGCAATAACGCCATTATATTGCAGTCCTAATTTACTGGAGTGACAGATACAGTTACACGAGTAGCCCACCAAGTATAGTGGGACTATACAGAGGAGTAACAGTTTAACAGATCAAGCTGGAGATTTCATGAGATGATGATTATTATCATTGAAAGTACAGAAAAGTTGGACAATTTTGATTTAATTATCTTATTCCAACTAGCATGAAAATGTTCAATGAACCTCCCTCTGGGAACTAAGTGAAATCTGTCTACCATCAGCTCTATTTTTAAAGAAAAATTTTTCAAACAAAGTAAAAGGTAAATCCTGACATCAATAGCAAAGCCCAAAACCACTATGCTATTTCCCATCCATGCTGAAAAATAGGTTTGCAATATGGCCCACAGAGCTGCACACCAGGGAGAGGGTGAAGCAAACTTAGTTAGAATTGACCAACACATGGCTAAGATTAAAAATAAAAATGAAATTTCCCAGCCAAAAGAAACCGCAATAACATGCAGATTATAAAATGAAGGAGAAACTTTCCACCCTCAACAGCAGCAACTGCAGCCTTCTTTCTAAGTCTACACTGGCAAAGAAAATAATTAGAACCATTCCAAAAACTATTCCTGAGCTGGAAGATAAACTAGATTCATGTGCTAGACAGTATGTATCAGTTTTCTTGTATCTTTGTCCTTATACAATGCAAATAATTATCCACACTGACTTTCAAGATACTGTGACTTATACTAGCCAGCCAATACCAGCTCTGTGACCTGGATTTCTACTTTAGGTAGTCCAAGGACAGAGATAGCAGGAGGAAACAGTGCTAAGCAGTTACTAATACTTATACAGGATGAATGTGTTTGAAGAATTTCTTGGCATTTTTTTCTGCACAATACAAATAATGTTTTTCTGTGCTTACATGTAGCTGGAGGGGTGCTGGTGTCCAACAAGGAGACATTCTCAAAATAAAGATTTTGCATGGATATGCTCCTCTGTGGATTTGTTAATAGTGTGGGGAAAAATAGAACATGTGCCCTGCTGTTTGCACCACCTCGGAGGAAGGCAGGGGGATTAGTGAAGTGTTAAAAGGCTGCAATATTGTCCAAGGGACTGCTACTTCACTATACTAAAACCTCATGCTGTTAGTCCTGTTATACTATCAGGTAAGGAAGTTGTCCTTCATCTTTCACTTTTATTAAAGAAAAAAAATATTTTCCACATCTAAACTTTTACAGTTCTTCACAGACTCTAGTGTACTGTCTACACGCGAGCTGTGTACTGTCTGTTTGCTACCTTTAGGGTATGCTTTGCCTCTTTCCAAGAGTATAGTCCTGGCGACCTACCACTTGTGTAGCTAATGCTACTACTTCAGAACATTTTTCACTCTCTTTGCACAAGCTGAAGTGGCACCAGAACAGTATAACTTGGCTATATGGGAGTAAACAATAGCAAGTTCTGTGTCTGTGCTGATAAAACCTTGAGAAATTTAAGCATTAATGTATTAAAAAAACTACCCATTTTAGGCAAAATTGTAGGCCACACTAATGGCTGGACCATGCAGATCTGTCTTCTGTGTTTCACTCACAACTAGGTGAGAGCCAACTGCCACACAGGCATGCTATGAAGAGCAACGAGTACATCCTGGAACTCCTCATGTGTCACTAGCAAACCTGTGGAACAAATGATGATAAGAATTAGGGGATGTTGCACATAGAAATCGCTGCGGCAGTTTGCTTGCCTCTTCCTTCCCACTTCCAGCCAATCTCATCTCACTGTACCCTCTCCTTTCCCACCTTCTTGAGGTATAAAGACCACTAGTCCAACACAATCTTATCTTTCACCTAATTTTAATCTAGAGACCAGTTTAACTATTTTTTCCTGGGTAGGAGAAGAAAGGCATACAATTCTTTCCAATTCTGACAGGTTTTGTCTGTTTGTTTCTACTCTTCATCTTAGTACTACTGCTTGCATTAATGCACAAACATTGTTTATTATTTTTTCAGTAGCAGCCATATGCAACATAACTGAATCATCAGTTACACTGGGAAGAAGTTTCTAGAGTGCCTAGGAACCAAATTGTGCTGTTACATGGAGAACTGGCTTCTCAAATCAAGAAGCAGAGGCTGGAAGTGTGTTGGGGAGCTCACATAGCTTAGTGGGACAGACATGACTTGCCCCCAACCACTCTCTCTGGAAACAGAGAGGCAGCAGGATCAAGGCTGATATTGGCCCACAACAGCCTAAGTTAAGTCGTTTGCCATTAGTGCCAGTTCTGGCAATGGGAGCTGTGAGCAGACAGGGCTTTGGAAAATCCTGAATAGCTGTTATCTTGAGCAGACAAGGAAGATCACCCAACTCAGTACATATGTTTTCTCCTATTAGCGCCTACCATGGAGCTACTTAAAATCATCCCCAGATAATCCCAAGGTACAGTAAAGGGTTCAGCACACAGTACTAACCATACTCTCATGCACAGGGGCCGGTCCACATCCTATAGGGGAACGTTGTCCATGCTGCTCCCACCAGGCAAATGTATAGGCACCTAGAGTCATCCCGGCCTGCAAAGTAAGTCAGATAGAAACACAGGAAAGATTAAGAGAGGACTGTGTTTCTGTCTGCTGCAGGTGACAAGCCCTCACTTGGATGGGTTCTTACTCAATCCCTTCAAGCTGCAGGGATGCCCTGTGCCCTCTCTCCAACACCAGTTTGAGAGTCACCAGCCAACTCACACTGCGCTCACACAGCCCTGACTCTGTGCTCATCAGATAAGACCTTTTGCTCTTATCTTACTCTACACCCACCTCATTTTCTTTATCTCTCTCACTGACCTCTTCTAGCCTTAAAGTTCATTTGACCTTTTCTGGGTAACAATGGAATACAGACCCAGTTTCAACTAAAGGTAGAATATCTCTCTCCTCTGTTCTGCTCTGAATCTTCTCTTTCTTGGGGTAAAGAAAAACAGGCCCCTTGGAACACTTAGCACAGTTTATCTAATAACAAGTGCTAAAGCCAGGCTGCAGAAATGTCATAGTGAGGTGCAGAAAGGAAGAGTGGCTGATCAGGGAGCCAAATGCTTTGTTTTACCCCCAAAAATAAAAAAAATATTTCTTGTAACTGTAATCAATATCAAAGCAAGTGTTCATCAAAACCAACAGGAACAAAGTCCTTAAACCCCTTTGATGGTGCACATGAGCAAAATACACTTCACCTCAGCTTTGCAATGCTGTACTTAATAATGGACTAGCTGTATCTTCCTTTCCATTAATTTAACTGCTAGCCCTTCAGAAGGATTGGGTGGAGAGATGTTGCCCTAATTGGACAGCTGCAGCTTCTCCTTTCACCCCTTCACCACTCCATTTAGCCTGCATTGTATTTAGGGTATTTTTGGCATATTGCCCCTCTCTACCCTCAGTTTCACTTCAACAGCCAAAACAAGCAGGAATTTGAAATCAGCTGAACAAATAACTGAGAGCCCCAGCCAACCCATGTCATTTGAAGTGCAGGGTTATGACATCTTGTGGGCAGGAAGGCTTGCCATTTGTCCCAGTTTCTCATTATTATTCTAACATAGTGTTTAGAGTGTAAAGGAAGTCCTCTGTTCTCCCAGTGGTGGGCCACAATAAAAATATCCCAGATGGCACAAGACAAGAAGGTCTGTAAAACTCAGGATGTGGGTCACAGGAGGGCCGTCTGCTTTCTGTCTGGGAGAACACGAAAATCAGCCCTAGCAAAGAACCCTGATAACACCACATGAAAGAAGTACAAACACCACGGAGATCTTCAGCTACTGCAAAATGTCACAGCTCTCTCCACTTTGTGATATGCTGCTTTTGTTATTTCCTTCCCTTCCCAGCCTCATCTGGAACACACAAGGCTGAAAAGCATCCGCAAAACCTTTCTTTCTGCATTACCTTTCAGCACCTTCTCCCTCCAAGCACACACCTGCACACACCTGTACATACCTGCAGCTCCCTTCCTCCCCTAAGCAGTTCTTGTACAAGCCAGTTATGCCATCCAAGAGTCCCCTGAGATATATCAGTACTGTGTTGTAAATACAGGCACCCTTTCTCTACCCCCAAGAATCACAGGCCCTTCAGGGAGGTGTTAGGACAACCAGAGGACTGTGTTAGGTTTTAACAGAAACACTCTTTATGTAAAAAGCATCCTTTTTTTTTTTTTCCCCTACAGCAGTGAAGACAAAATTCATGTGCATTTTCAATGGAAAACACTGTGTCTTCTATTCTTATATATTTCTACATTTTTAATATCAAACAGTTCTGGGTTATGTTGATGGTATCCTAATAACTAGCCAGATGATGACTTTGAGAACAGGTTTAGAAAGAGAATTTTGGGGAAGGGAATAATGAAAGAACTATGCCTACATTAAAAACTGCTTGAAATGCCAAGAACACCTTTTTTTTTTTTCCCCCAAAAGTCATTTTTGATCTGCTTAGACCCACAGCCTCTCTCCCCACAAATTTCATCCCACAACCACCAAAGCCTGGTGTGCACACAGCTCTGTGCAGCAGCACAACTACTCCAACTTTAGTCATAACTCAGTGGTTGATAAAGCTGGTGACTCTATTTATATCCATACAATTTTGTCTACTTCTGAGAAACTATATTACTTTAGTTATACCAGTGAAACAGCATAGCTTTGTAACAGAGGTCCACATTTCCTCTTCGCATGAGTTGCACGGTTAACTCCTGCTTTCTAAGGCAAGGGGACACATTTATCTCTCTTTCACTCCTCCCCTTTGAGACAGGAATTGCCCTCCGCTGCTGACTCAGCAGGCTATGCCTTGTGACATGGACTTTACCCATCTGAAGAGCTGTTAATGGCTCTGAAGATCATATCCTCCCCCAGAAGCTCCCTCCAAGCAGCGTGTGAAGGAGAGGGAGAGAGGAGACTAAGCAGTGTAGGCAAGGGAAGCTGAGGCCCTGCTGGGGCAGCTGTTATTTGTGCTGACCTGCATCCTGTGCCCTGCTCCTCCTCGCATGGCAGGCGTTTGAACTCCAGGAGCCTTCCTCAGTGCAGCCCCCATCTGCCACACACCGGGCAGGCAGCTGGGAGAAAGAAGCAAAGTTCAACCCATTCCCAGCGACTCAGTTTCTAAGACTTCTGAAAAACTTCTTAAAACTCTGCCTTAATATTTTTTTTCTTTGTTTTAGGCCATGTCCATACATTTGAATCATATAAATAGTTGAAAGGAGTTCATCATAGCAATGGGGCTGTGCAGCACTGAAGCTGATCAATGACAGGAAACAAAATTCTCAGTTACATAAAGACAAAAAAAAAAAAGGGCCTCTTTCAGCACAGTCACTTGTTTAAAGTGGCTACAGATGATCTCTGATTTCCTATCAACTACAGACCTAACTTGAGTTGTTTTGCTTGCTTGCTAAACCCCCTATACAGAAATTGGTAATAACCTCCCCCGCCCCGGCTCTGATGCTTGGGTTTGACTGTATTATTCAGTGGAAATTTGTGGGAAGAAGGTGGCAGACCTTCCCCAGCAAGAAACCGACAAGTCCTTCATGAGTCTTCCTCACCACTGAAGATGAGGACCCCAGGAGGTGAAATTACAGCTTCCAATCACCTTTCTCAAGTCTTTTGCTGTCTGCTGACTGTACTCAGGACAGCCATGGACAGGTCTCGCTGCAGCCTGCCGAGAGGGCTCCTCCCTTCCTCCTCCCCACCATCCCTTTGGCTTTATTAAGATCTCATTTTTCCATTTCTTCTACTCCCCATTTCAGGAGGGAGCCAAAGGGAGGCAATAAGCCACTGAAGTCCCTTCTTCCCAACCCTGCAGAGGCCACAGCAGCTGCTCCGCCTTTCAAGCCAACGTGGCAGCTGTGCAGGTTTTCTCGACCTCCCAGATCCTTCCTGAGACATGCCCAGGGCATCAGGCAGTATCAGAGAGGCAACGGCGGCGTTTCCTGCGCCCAGCGGCACTGTGTCACTGCCATGGGGCTGCTGCCTTTTTGTGTCATGGCACTGGTGCTATTTTGTGCCCTGGGCAGGTTTCTGCTTGGGAAAAGGCCACCAGACTGGCTAGACTGCAGTTGCTTTTCCATTCCTGAAGGGAAAAAATGTTACCCAGTGAAAAATTACTGCAAGTTTTGTGGGTTTTTCTTTGTGAGGAAGAAGTTCTCTACTGTGAGGGTGCCAGGGCCCTGGAACAGGCTGCCCAGAGAGGTTGTGGAGTGTCCTTCTCTGGAGATCATCCAAACCCGCCTGGATGCCGCCCTGTGCCCCGTGCTGGAGCAGGGGGGTTGGACTAGATGATCTCTAGAGGTCCCTTCCAACTTCAACCATTCTGTGATTCTGTGTTTGTTTTCTCAATACCCCTTACATTTGGGAAAAGATGGCAAGAGCAGAGGCACCAGCTTTTCTATCTTTGAAGCTACTGCTCCTAACATGGCAGCCCCACTCTGAAGTGCACCTATTACCTGGGCAAGGGGAGACACGAATAACACAGATTCTTCAGAGAGGCCTAAACAGCCAGTTAAGGCCTTCCTCTAAAAAAAGAAAAAAGAAAAGAGAGGGCCAGGAGTTCCCCTGCTGCCGGGAGCGTTTCGCCGAGCGGCTCCGGCCCAGCGCGCCCGGCTTCCCGCGGAGCCGAGGCGGCCGCCAAAGCAGCT
>NW_010583321.1:237890-251153 GCF_000705375.1 Tinamus guttatus
GCCGGCCGCGGGGGAGCCGCTGCGGGGCGAAGGAGGAGGAGCAGGGGGATAGAACAAGGCAGCTCGCTGCTCTGGCTGGTGCTGTGTTATAGGGGTCATTGGAAGTATTTTCTGGCAGGTGCAGAAAGAGGCAACACTGTTTTGCTTTTAGACACTCCTGCTGGAGCTCCAGCTTCCTTGAATTTTCCTTTGTGGCATGAATCAATATTAGTTAGTTCTGAAACCATTCCCTATGACTTTACCTAGGACATTCTACAGGAACACATACCTAACCTTATCAGTTTCCATCAGGGCTGCATAGGCACTGCTTAGAGCACCCGAATCAAGACTTCTCCTACTGGATGGCCAATCTACTAGCATCTACCAACTCACTGTTCTAACATGCTTGAGACGTGATTTCTGCTTTAGCAACTTCCCTAAAGATGTGGAGACCCAAAACCACACTGTGAGAGAATCGCCTAGGAGTAGGAAATGGTCAACAAAGTGTATGTGAATTTATGCAGCAGTTTTGCTACATTCACTAGCTACCATTGACGATTTGGAACATTTGGAACTCTAGTTTATCAACTTCTGCTCTTGGTTTTGAACACACTGATGCAAGCTCAAGTTTGGCCAAAGCAACATCATCTCCATCTTAATCTTCAATATACCTTTCAGAGTATCCCACTTTTGTCCTGTAACCATCCTTCATTTCTGCCCTCAGTGCCGTGCCTGGCTTGATCTCATTTACCCCTAAATACCTTGAACACCAGTCAAAAACCTTCTCCATTTAAAATTGTTTCTTCTCTCTAAAGTGCAATTAACCTCATGCATAAAATCTAACCTAAGATGCTGGAGATGCTAAGACCTGAACTAGTTAGCCACATGATTATTCCAACTGGTGGGCTTTATGGGCACCATTTCTCCTATTATTCCTGAAATATTTTTATGAAGTAGGACACCTGTAGCAGAGGAGGCTGAGATGCAACCCAGAACCTCAGAAAATAAAACCCAGTACATTGCAGCCAGAGTCTCTGCTCTGCCTTGTTCAGACCCAAACTATGAGACTGGCTTTCCATACTCCAGGCTACTGGACTCTTTTAGCAAGGGAGGGTCTCTTATTTTCAGTAAATATTTCAAAAGTTCTGTTTTATTCCAGTGGTGATTCTCATGAAAGCAGCAAAGCAGCAGGAGATTCAAAGTTGAATTAACCACAGCCTATTCTCACTTTCCAGACCCTTAGCAACCAGAGCTCCATAGCTCTTTGCTTGCCAGCCATCCTACACCCTAGTTCCAAAAATGTAACTCACGATCCAATTTGTATTTGATATTACAACTGAATAATCCAAGCCCAGTCTTGTGGTTTCCAGACCCAGCATAGGGAAATTTGACATTTCACTTTTGTATGGAAAATAGCTAGAAGGCAGTGAGTAAAAAGAAAGTCTGCGGAGGCTTTGGTTTTCATTACTGATTGTGTTAAGATGGCTAAAGAATAACTGGGAAGGCATGAAGAGTTATTGCACTTGATGCTGGAAGAAAGGGAAGCTGTATTTTGACATTTTATTTCACAGGGAGCTAGGTCCCAGGACAGCTGGGAACATTACTGAATTGAGCAGTTAATTTTCCGACTCCTCTATAATCTCGCTCGTCACTGACAGGATTTTCTCAAAGATGAAAAGTCATTTTGCCAGAATAACCCCATTTCACCTGAAATACATCTAAATTCCAAGCTTAAGATAGGTTTCTACGAACTTTCTAACCTCAGGAAGGCTGTTTTGGGAAAGGTGACCTTTATATGGAAACATGTCAGTACATGAGTTACGAGGAGCAAAAAAGGCAACTATCAGAAGTTCAATAACATGATGATAATTTTTTACTCTTGATTTTGATGTAACTTGCTTGATGAATTTGGCAGTAAGCTTTGTGTGCTTTTTATGTCTGTTAAACGAGTGTAGTTCACCCACCCTTTGGAAGTATTCTCAGATCCGAAGATAGGAAAAGGCTGTAATAGCCCAGCATCTCTATGCATGCATTTTCCATTCTTTCTCATCTTTGTTTTGTTAAAAAGGGTATTTTTCCAGTTCTCTGTACATCTCCTTCCTGTCTTGGGAGATAGTTAGGTGCATTATATCCTTCTCTGGTGACACACAAGCCAAGACAACCTCCGCCCTGAGAAGTATGTGAGAGATGTATTTCAGAGAGATCTGAAAGAAGCGAGTAGCTCCCTGCAAGTACTTGAACCCAGAAGGGGGAGGTGACCTTCTCTCCAGAGACAGTGAACGCAAGGGCCCCCAACTCTCAAAGTCTTCCTGTCCCCTGTAGCAAAGGCAGGTTGAATTCTCACAGATGAGAATTTCCCCGTTTGGCACCTTGGTGCCCAGCACCTCCAGGCTGCTTCTGCTAAGAGCCAGGCAGCTGCTTTCCCCCATCTCTAAAGGGCACAGATTTTCTGTTACATGGATTTTTCCTATGAGGATTTATTTGCATAAAATGAAAATTCTTTAAAGCCCCTTCTGTCTTTTTTTTTTTTTTTTAATATCAAAAGCCTGGTGCCCTTCACTCCAGCTGTGTCTGTCTTTCAATGTATAAGCCAGTATTATTTTAAGGATCTACATCAAATGGCTTCAAGGAGCTCTTCTCTCTTGCAATGCAAGAGGCTTTAGCGAAAACAGACATCAGTGAAAACTAAATCCAAAAGAACATAGACAAGCATAAAGCCAAGAGCCAGAAACATGATTTGGAATGCTAAGTATTCAAGCATATCTGTCTAACTTCTAAATCAGAACCCTTATTGAGTCCCTGTCTTGGGACCCACATTTTAGCCCTTAGAAAGAGAAAAGCAGAGAGAGACAGGCAATGCTCGTGCAGAAAGAGTCAGTGTCAAACTCATACTATACCTATTCTATCTAGGATTTTCTGAAAACTAGAACTAATGTTTTAAAGTAGCTGTCTGTAGGAAGAGAGATGCTGATATGTGGGAATATTTGTTGTCACCTTGGTTTAATAAGCGGTTCTTTTTCGTCCAGCAATTATGTTGTTAGTATGGAATAGAAATTTAGTGATTCAATCTGAGCAGAAACTCACGTGAATCAAGAGATGCTGTCACTTTTTGGCTGAAGATTTAGTTCAGTGAAACTCTTGGTGTCAGTCTAATCTCATTTAATGTCTTTAAGAAAACTTAGGGGAATGCCTGATTTCCTCTTAGGTCTTTACGAAATCCTAGTCCTCAGCTTAATAGCTTTGAGCCCTATGTGGAAAAGCTCTCTCACAGATCTTATAACGTTGCAATGCTGTGTCGTGTTATTTTGAAGAAATCTAGCAGTTCTTCCTGTAATTTGAGTTGAACAAGTTCCTGTTAAAAGACCCCAGTCTTACTTGTTTGTATTTTCACTAAACCTTTAAACTTATTTGGACTGAGATTTTCTATTCCAGATGGAATTCCATCTCAGACTTTATTTTGAGGAAAGGGTCAAGAAGGAAGTTGAGCAACTTCCAAGATCCAAGGAAAGGTGAAAAATGGTGCTTTGCTCATGCCATAAAATTCATGAGTCCTCTTTTTGTTTAGGACAGGGAGGGAATGTGCCAGTTCTCAGAGTCCTGGGATAGGAAGGACCATAGATCCTCAGGAAGTTGGATTCTCCCTCTCCTTCTGCTCCTGTGGGACACCAGACAGGTCATTCAGACAGCCTTACAGAGCTTGTTACTGATGCTGAAACCCAGTGGGAGCTGCACATGGAGAAGATGAGATGCCTTGCTTACAAATGCTGAAAAATCACGTGCAAGGCACTTCAGACCAAGCACTTTGTTTTATAGTAGGCTTCGGCTGTCATGATTTATGAGGGTGAGTTAAGTGAGGAATCTTCACTCATAGAACGGTTTATCTCATTTTCTGTCTTGAAAATAAATTAACTATTTTCTGTGGAGGACAGACATTGCAGTGGTGACTGCCACAGGCGGATAACCTGGCTGTGTCATTCAGAGTGCTGGAATAGAGCATAATGACCTTATTTCTGGTACAGCCTACCTTTTGAATACTTGGCTTGGCAATGTTTGTATTGTTCTCTTAATAGAGGTTTTATGGGCAATAATATGACTTTGGCGGGCTGGAATTCCAATTATTAGACAGGCTTCTTAATCTCTTTCAAACTGTACAGCTCAAAGGAGGAAAAAGCCCAGCCCTGAAACTGGGCTGTCAATACGATTGATTTAGAACTGGGGTTTTTGGCCATGGGCTGTGTGTTTTTGGAATAGCTATGGGGGTTGTTCAGAACTGTTGTCAATTAGCTTCTATTTGAAAAGTTGGGGTCTTCCTTTCTAGTACACGTTCTTTAGAGGTTTGCAAGTGAAACGGTCTTGAAAACCATGGGTTTTGAGGCATGCGTAAAGGTTGTCTTTACTTGGTCTCTTATTGCTGGCAGTTTGTCAGTGGGGTGGGACTGCATATATCTATCTAAGTATTGCCATGTGATTAGATTGCCAGAATGAACTTCTTGAACTAAAGATTGTATTTTGTGATTCCTTTTCTTTGCAATTTGGCCGCAAACAGGTTATGACCATTTAGAACATTTTGGTTTCATTTATTACTGAGGGGATAAATTCTTAATTTTTCAAAAAACAAGCAAACAAAAATAAACAGTTTTGGAACAGTCCGTAGCTGTATTCAGTTGAGTGAACACTTGACTCATAAGGCTGATTTTGCTCCTTGTCCTCCCATTGGGCAAGTCAAAATTCAGGCTTTGTGCCAAATCTCTCCCATTGAACAATCCAAAATTGCCCCTTTCTGTGAATATTTCAAAATTACTAAAAATTACTGTGCACAAACAATAGAACCTGTTGAATCCATTGTGTCCTCAAACACCTGC
Source organism: Tinamus guttatus (assembly GCF_000705375.1). The sequence goes on from NW_010583321.1 coordinate 242,732, forward strand.
AGGACCTCTGAAAACCAGCTCTTGATTGCTAGACAAACATGAACAACTTAAATTAAAGGTAGTTAATGCTTCACTTCACACTTTTTTCTTGTTAAAATACCTAGCAACATTTTGGTCTCTGTGATATTCCTGTAATAAGTGAATCAGTTTTGAAGATGCGAGTGAATGTTTCCAGAAAGTGCTTTGTATGCACAAGACCTGGACAGGAAAATTGCCTTGGTTTTGTACCAGACACCCTCTGAAGGCGCTCTGTGTCACCTGTAGGTCACCATCACATATCAAATATTGCAAGAGCAAATTAACTGTAACTTAATCTCATAAACCAAAAGCTACAGCAATTTCCCTTGTTGACTGTTACCTCCTGGGTGGAGTCAATGGGAAGAAAGGGGCACTTTGGAGGCATGATTTGTTAGGTATCTATTACAGGATGAGGCACGACATGCCCAAGACTCCGCTAACCATATTAGCTATTTCTCTGTTAGCTAAACATTGTTCAGACCAACCCCAGGCATTCAGCAGGTCTCTGCAGGGTCACTTGCACTATAGCTGCAGCTACCTCGGCTGCCCAAGCTGGGTTGTACTTGTAAGTGTGGCTGGAACGTCACACCAAGTATTGCTAGAAGCTCCAATACCTACAGGGTCTTGGTACTCAGCAGCAGACGGCTGAAGGAGAGGCTACACTGAGGAGGAGGAGGCTACACCTAGGAGCTGTGAGCTATGGGAGCTGGGGTCGTTCTGCTCCCTGCCACCTCCCGAGGAGCTCCTTGGACAGTAGCAGCGAGGTGAGGGGTGCACAGTGCACCCCAGCACTGTCCCGTCTTGCTTCACGTCTCCCAGGACGCCAGGAGGTTGCAGGAGGTTGTATTCCTCTTTTCCCAGATTGTCCTCCCAGTCTCATTTATTACTCCCTCAGTCTTATTTCCACACTAAGCTATTCATGCTCCAACGCCTTGCTCACATGCACTTCTTCCCATAACTCAGAGTTATTTCTTTCCTCTGTAAATCACATGCATAATGCACTATGGAGCCCCATTTCTGAAAACAAGATCTGTAACAAAACCCTCCTAACACCACTAAATCTTCTTTTAATGAATTGGGCCTGTAGCTTCAATTATGAAGCTGAGCTGTGACGGCTGCTGAGTGAGCCCTGCCAACAACAACACTGAGGCCGATCACTGTCATAAGGGTGTGAGGAGAGTTTCAGGAAAGGCCTGAGCGCTCCCTCCTTCCCTTCAAGCACTTGCACATCTGCACTGCATTATATCCCCGTCCAGATGACTTCGCTGGAATCTCCAGTTCTTGGGAGTATTTACATTATCAGAAAAGAAACCACTAATTTATTTGTTCAGTCTTCCACAAAAATATACCCATAGCTCAGTGTGAAACAGCTCACATTTATCCATTTTGCTTTGTTTTCAAATGGGCCTACCCTGGATTTTCAGTTTTACAGTGTGTATAAAGAATTAAACTCTTTAATTAGATTGTAAACCCTTTGGATTGTATCTTTCCCCTGCTTTTGTGCATGGCATACCATCACAGACTGCTCTCCTTCAACATTGCCAGAGATAAATACAATTTTTTGCTACAGCCCCCCAGGGGACTCGCACAGGCTGCCGATGGCAAGGGGCAGAGCTAGCGATGCGGGGAGGCTGGAGAGGTTATTTCTGACTCTCCTCAGTGGGGTAGCGTATCTGGGCCATCCATAGGATAAGGTTGTTGTCGGAGCCCAGTTTCCCCTATCTCTGACAGAAATTGTCAGTGACACTGAGGCAAGAGATGCCCTTATTCCTGGACGGGGAGGGGGGAAAAGCACAGAGCAAAAGCTCATCCTCAAACTCCCTGCACTCTGTGGTGAGCAGGGCAGTGATAAAGGCACTGGGCACGAGGGACCTAATCAGTTGCTCTGAGGTGGACTTTGGGGCTGGCCCTCACTTCACAGGGTCTCGTGTTTCTCTCTTTCGTATGGAGACCAGGATGATTTTCACTCAGTCTCATTGTGTTGGCACAAATGTCAACCTTTACCAAGAAGACATCTTTATTTCTACCTGTTTTATGTGTTGACCTTAAAGGAACAGCTCTCTTGCTTTATCTCAGTGCTCTCATAAATATATTCAGTGCTGTGGAGGACCTCTCTTTGGTTCCTTTTTATTTTTAGAATGTCTATTCTTGTCGTGTTTTCTGCCTGTTTCTTCAGCTAGCAGAATCATGTTAGCTGAGTGATGGGAGATCCCTTGATGGAGAAAGGGAAGAAGAAATATTAAAGCAATAAATTTCCCTTATTGGATGGCTTGCGCGGGAGACATCCAGTCCTGTGAAGTACTTGGTTGTGTGCACTGATATAAGCAGAGATAGTGCAGCACATAGTCACTCTGGTGCGCTCCGAGGGGGCTCAAGGGGAACGGGGGCTGTAGAGCAGTGGAGTAGCATCTGGACTGATGACAAAAACAGCCACTTACCTACGTTAATAAGGAGAGATCCCCAAGCAGTGAAAAAAATTACTGACATTTTTATGCATTGCAAGTGTGTCTAAGTGGTAGATATGCTTTAAAGTAGGTGCATCCTCTTCCTCTAAGTTATTTGGTCTCTTAGAGCTGATCAAGGAGAAAAGATACTCAAAAGCACAAAAACTTCCATCAGAATTAGCTGAAATTGGTCTTCTACCCAATTTTATCAACATGACTTTTGTCAATTCTTCTTCTGTGGAAGCTCTTGCCTGGGACAGGAGTTTTAATTTGGGGAAAGTTTAATTTGGGGAAATTTGGAGAATATTTGTCCACAGGTTTTGAGGTTTTCTTCAGTTTTTTTTTTTTTTTTTTTTTTTTTAAGGATAACATTCAAGCATTTAAAATTGAATTACTCCATGGATCTATTTTTAAGTACTACTTCAATTCAGTTTAAAAAAAAATCCTAGCAAAATAGGCACATCCTGCAAAAAGCGCCCGTTCTGATGAACCCTTCCACAGTGCGGCGCGCTGCCACGAAGGGGTGTCCCCCATTGCTGCACTGCACCCAGAGCCTCCTTCCCGGGGCCTCCTTCCCACTGGAGAGCAGCGGGAACTGAACAGAAGGCAGCAGTTCCTGCCTGTTTACGCACCCAAGAACGCTAGAAAGGCTAGAGATGTTTGAGCTCCTCAGTGGCTGCAGGAGGTGTATGGGTGGATATTGCTGTGTGTCCTTCCGGTGACATCTCGGTTACACGACTCCCTTGGTACTTGGGAATCCGAGGATGAGTGTTGCCCCGTTTGCTCAGTTTCTGCAAACCAGCTGGGCACACATCAGAATTGACAGGCATTGCCCCAGCATGCAGAGGGAAATAGGATTTAAGCTCACTCTATCATACTCTTAAATGTTCTGGGCTTGAAAATCATTTTGCTGCTTTAGACTGCCACTAAAGGTCTTTGACTTAGGGTCAGTTACACGACCCAGGAGAGGATTTAAAGAAGGGTGTGACTGTGAAAGCAAGAGAAAAGCCTCTAGGATTGCAGCCAGTTTTAGTCAGAGGAATTGCTTTATTATTGTGTTACTGCTACATGGTGGTTTTTAATTACAAACCATGGCTTCATGGGCCGAAATGGGCTTGGGTGCAGCAGTGATTCATAGAGCTAAGCAGTTTACTAATCCCCCATGAAAATGTTTGAAACTCCTTTGAGTGCATGGCTTGGCCAGCAGCAGGGCTCTTTTCAAACTCTGGTTGCAACTCCTGCTTCTGAAGGTACAGCTACACAAACCAGTGCTTGTAGGGATGTGCATTTATATCCCATTGGATTTTCCACAAGGTTCCATCCACCACCTGTATAAGTGCAAAGTTGTCACGGGTAAAAGGATACTTGGTGCAAGGCAAGAGGCTGTGCTCAAGAAGCTGCCGCTGGCGGTTAAATGGGCTGTGCAGGTCCACACCTCCACTGCACTCAGAGCAATCTGTTTGCAGAGCCATGCCCTGTGTTACTAACACACTTGCTAGAGGAGTAGGTTTCCTGGACGGAACAAGCACCCATGCAACTCACCAGGCGGTACAGTGCCAACATGCAGTAGGTCTCGTGTATTGGAGATGGATACAGATCTTTGAGCAGCCAACTGGAGAAAGGTGAGAGAAGACCGATATAAGTGTCACTTAGCAAGTCTGATAGTACAATGTTATCTTTCTCTCCCATCATCTGGAAAATTCTGGCCACTGGCATGTTTTCGAAATGAATCATAACCTTCCCTCTCATAACCAAAGGGGGATCAACTGAATTTGCTGTCTGTTCCACAAGACACAAGGGAGCTGCTCAAGACACAAGGGAGCTGCTCACACTATGACCACCTCAACAACAGGGGAACCTGCAAGGGGCCTCCTAGAGGGACTTGCAGCTGACTGTGGGAAAGGCTCCCCAAATATGACAAGGTCCTCCAGACATGGTCTGGGTTCTCTGAAGTCCCATCTGCTTTCTGAAGAACCCATGGACTTGGTGTAGGATTCGTTTTATCTCCTGCAGCCTCGTATGGAGGAAAGGGAAGGAATGCATGCATGGGACAAGGATTACATTATAAAGTCTATCCATATTCCCCTATATCTAGGATTTTTAGTGCCTCTAATTCTCTGTATTAGTGACAAAGAAAATAGTGCCAAAGAAATATGGGCTAAGGTTGAAACTCCAGCCAGCCAATATCTGGATAATAATTTAAAATGCATTATTAATGAACACTTTATTAATGTTCGCATTAAGTCATTATAATTCTTTCAGTACCAATGTCCCTGCTTCACATGAGAGGTGTTTAATATTAGCTGCTATTCAGCTCTTTCCAGCCAAATAAAATTAGTCTTAGTTCATTCTGTCTCACTTAGATCAACAAACACGGAACATAATGAACTCACCCTGCTCTATGACTTTTCTGTCCGGGATGGGAAAGGGAACCAATGCAGCACAATATCCCCCAGTGTTTCCTTTGACAGCACAGAGCCCAGCTCAGGCGAGGAGCATTGCAGCTCTGCAGGGCACTTGGCCCGCGATGTTCCGTCAACCAGCAGTATAGGAGAGCCGACACGTCTGATCTTTCCACTGCTGGCTGCCTCGGAGGGGGTGACACACAGCACAGCAAGTCTTGTTATCCGCCCACAGGGAAGGACGATGCTTTACAGAAAGGTTCAAGGAAGGGTATCCTCCAGCAGAGCCTCTTTCCTGCCTCTTGTGCAAGGCAGGGGGTGACTGTGGGGCTGGAGAAGGAGCCCCAAACGTGCACGTGGCCCTGGCTTGGTACCTGCGACCTGGGAGGTCCAGGTACGGCAGCAAGTAACCTGAAACGGCCCACCTCTTTAGTGAACCTCACTCAAAAACGTCCAAGACAGGAAACCTGGGGAATACCCACCCCATTTCTGTTTAAAGTTTGAAAGGGGAGTATTGGGATCGTTTTTAAAACATGAAAACAATACCAGGAACAAATTCATAGAATAATGTCAGCTTCTTCTGATTAGATATTAGCTTTTACCCACTACTACTTGAAAATGAGAAACAGGCAAAACTATCCATCATCTTATAGATAACTTGGCTGCAGAAATGTGGCATCAGCATATACTGAAAAGTAAAAGCTATTTTGATTAGTAGACTATTAGTACTAGCAGCAGCCTTGTCTGTATGGGATCCATCTGTTTTAAATATAAGGTCTTCGGAGCAAAGACCAACTTTACTGTCTATCTGTAAAACAATGGCATAGGTCTGAACATTAGACCAAAAATCTGGTATTGCAGAGTTGGCGAAAAGCTTTAAAAATGTTGGCTCATCCAAATTGTTGCCAGGGATGAGTTTTCTATTGATCTAAATCTTGATATCCGTAAGTTTCATTCCATTGCACTGTAAAGGCAAATTTAGTTTAAACACACAGACATGTCCATCCACAAACTAGGCCTTCGAAGCACATTGCAGCTACTGGAGTTCACAGAAGTTGTGATTAGAGGTCTAGTTGTCAGTGCTCCACGTGACCCGGTTTGTACAATCATGTATTGGCCACTGGTGCCCCGGTCTCCAAGTCTCTATTTTTTGTGGTCATTGTTGCATTAAAACAGCTGCAAATACCCTTTTCCCTCTTTGTGAAACAACAAAAAATGACATTACCTAATATCCCTGACAATTCACCAATGTGGCTCCCTTGACTGGGCAAAATATTGAAGACTTGATACCTGCTAAGTGCAATTAGCCTCACTGAATTACAGTGCTTTTCTTTTCCCAGGGAAAACAGAGTAGAAATTGCATCCTGCTGAGTTTTGGCAGTAACTTGGCAGGGGATGGCCCATTAGGAAAACACTATCAGCAAAGGTCTTGTGAAAAACAAACTTCAGCATCTCTTGATTCAAGTTGTCCCATTTGATCATGTTAAATATTTCCTATGCAGTCACTGAGGGTATGACAGCTGGTGTCTCCATATCACTGCAGCCTGGGTTAAGTTACAGATTATACCCATACCATCCTCTGTAAGTTGTTCTCATGAATCCAGCTTCGACCTTCCAAATCAATTTGGCTATAACATTTTCCAGACTCATCTTTAATATTTGAGCCTAAGTTATGTGTGTCACAGTTCATCTGTTGCATGTTTATCATTTACTCATTGGAATCCATTTGTGTTCTCCCTCCTGGGAAAGGCTGCAACTTCCTAGCAGCGGGTGAAAGATTTCCTGGCCATACTCTGTAATAGCTGTCCCTCACCCAGGAACAGCCTGTGCTGTGCTACCCTCACCAGACCCTCATCTGACCTCCAGAAGTTAACCCCCCACCACAGCCCACTCATGGGAATTACCACAGCCCATAGCAGATCCATAGAGGAGCAGGGACCCTTTCCTATCTTGACCTCTCTTACTCATTTGAGTGTCATAAAGTTTCATTCATAGCTCAAAATCTTCTTTACAGGCAAAGTGGAAGCATATCCTATGTTTACAAGTAAAGCCAAGAATTTATAGCTGGTATAACTGAAATCTTAACAGTCTAATTCAAATAGCATTATTTGTCTAGATCTAATTGTTACTGAAATATAAAGAACATGCTGCTTAGCTTCTACCTCTTGGTGTTATTCTCACCCTCTCCTGCTCCTCTGTCCTAAGGTTTTGTTGGTGCTGGGATTTTACAATAAGTCATCGGCACTTGCAGTACCTGGCTGAGAGGAATGTGATGTTCATGGTAATGGTTTCTTCTAAGATTCAGTTTATGCCATCCCGTGCCCCATATTTTATCATCCCGTGCCCGTAATCCTCTATGCTGTCTCCACTTCTCAAGGCTCTGCTATTGTACTAGGCCTGTTTCCTTATGCTATATCATTGTGTTAGAGTCATAAATATCTCATTCTGCATAGAGCCTGCTTGTTACTGCTATGTATAAAATGCTACATGTGGTTCTACCATACAAAGATATACAAAAGTAAACCAAATTAGCATTAAGCATGTGGTCATTTAGAGAAATTGCTGTCACAGCTAAACCAAGGGAACCAAAGCTGTCCACAAGTCAAGAGAGGCTCAGACGGAGCAGGTCAGACTAGTCTCAGTGCTGAGGCCTTGCAAATTCAGTACAAAGCTTATGGCCTGTTACTGAGATTGGCAATGCTATATTACAGTGCTACATCATTACACAATGATCTGCACAGCTTCACTGTACAATAGCTTTTCTAGCACCTCATCTAAAGCCAAATTGCTGTTCTTTTTTGTTTTTTTTTTTCTTTTGCTAGAGCATGTGAGGATAGATGACAATGACATATAAAGAAAAGAGCATGTTTCAAAGCTTATACTAGTCTGTGCTTGCTTTTTTGATTAACTATTTGAGGGAGAAAGCGCTGTTGCGGGTAACGAAACAGGTATCTCTTGCTTTTTGTCTCTGTAAGTAAAGTACTTCCAGCTTGTTTTAACAGAGGCAGAGGCTCAGTGCGACAATCCAAATGCATACCAGAAGACCTGGAAAAGGAGTATTTCTTAAGGCTAACTCCTGCTTATTTCCAGGGGAGGGTAAAGCCCTGCACATTTAGCATGAGAGTTTTTTAAGATCCTTTGCTTTTCTCTTCTAGACCAATGCACGAGCATTTTTTGTGTCCTTTAAACAGACAGAAGTGACTATTTCTGTGCCAGGCTGGCTTTCACTGAGTTTGAGTCACAGGGTGTTTAGCATTTTTAACCTAGTAAGTCAGTAAGTCCCTTGCTCTGATAATCCAGTTGTAATAAAACACTTCAGTTCTGCTGAGTGAGGAAAATGCCACTTCTGTTTTCAAAATGGACACTCTTCCATGGCTAACTATTGAAGCAAGCCACTGTCCATATGGCCTGCTAGTTATCTTCTACTCCTTGACTTACTGTGTATGTGAGCAGCTTAGCACATCTATATTGCAAATTAAATACCAGGTTTATAGGTGATCTTCTGAGTTAGTGTTGGGAAGGGGAAGTTCAGGTTAGACATTAGGAAGAATACAGGGA
>NW_010583321.1:251286-264632 GCF_000705375.1 Tinamus guttatus
AAGAATGTTAAAGATGAGACTAGATGGGACATGGTTTAGTAGTCATGGTATTGAAGGGTTTATGGTTGGACTCGATGATCTTGAAGGTCTTTTACAACTATAATGATTCTATGATTCTAAGGGGAAGAACTTTCACTCAGAGGTTTCATTTCCCTTCTGTTCAATTCATGTGTGAAGCTGATACAAGAGTGTGCAGTTTTTACTGGTCTGCAGCATGTGAAGTTTAAACTCACTCTCTCTCAACAGTAAAATTTTACATCAAAGGCTGGTTGAAGCTTTTAGATTAGTATTACACAATTCACATAGTAAATGGAACCTGCTAAAAAGCTGCATTATCCTGCTGGTTTTGTACCTCTGCCTTTTTTTTTTTCCTACACCGTTTATAATGTGTGGAGTCAGTATATGTCTTAGAAGTATTTGGCATGGTTTAGCCAACAAAAGTGCTAATTAAAATGAAAAAATATATTGTGTGCATCCCACAGATAGCTCTAAAAATGCAAAAATCTTTAGCCTTAGCATTGCTAAGATATCAGATATTTCCCTCTGATGATGTTTTGGGAGCCCTAGTAAGCCTTAGCGGAGAGAGATTATTTTGTTAGTGTTCTCCCAATAATTAGATCCACATGCACACGATATGTGGTAACAAGCCTTGTCTTGTTTTTCAGCTTCGGGCTTTTGACAGTGATTTGTGCTAAACTTCAGGATGTCATTCAAAATATAACACCAAAATATGTCTCAGTGAATATTTAAACTACCGAAGGAAGCCCTTTGAGTCAGGAAACGGCAGCAGCCATGCGCAGGCCACCCTCCTGTGCCTTCTTGTGTCACGTCCTGCAGAGCGGCAGAGCTTTGGGTTGAACAGCCAAGTGCCACGTTTCACACAGGACCTTGTCTCATGCAGGGTACCATAGACAGCAGTTAATTAACAAACAGCTTCTCCAGAGATTAGGAAACTCCCGTTCCTCGAAGGGTGACCCCCAGGCCTTGTGGCCTATTCAGACTAGGGCAGCTGAGAGCACAGGCTGAAGCCCAGTATTGAGTTGTCCATGACACATCCTCCCTCCTTCTCCTAGGCATCCCTCATGTGCAGCCGATCTGGGTCTCATTCCTCCTTTCCTTCCTGACCACCTTTTTCTGTTCATCCTTCACTGCATCACATGAGCGGCAGGATGCTCCTTCCTACCTGTCTAGTCGTTGGCAGAGGGATGTTTGGGAATCCAGGAGAGGCACCCACCAGGGTGGTGCATGGCAGCTGGGAGCCCCAGCAGGACCCAGGGCCACAGCCACTGTGAGAGAAGCACCAGTGGTGACACACACCGAGCTTGGGCCGCACCTTGTTGTGGGTGGCTCCTCTGGGGCTTGGTGGCTGTTGTCTCCTACACATATGAATGAACTGCTGGTTTTCTGAGGAACATAAGACTCCTATATTTGGGTAGATTCTCATGAGCGAGCGTATATGGAAGAAGGATAGCCCCTTCCTTCTGCCTTCCCACCTGCCCCTGGCACTGTGTCCCCACAGCCACACGTTCACACGGGAGCCTGGTCCACGGCGTCAGTGTTGGTAGGGAGGCACCTGGGAATGGTTTCCATTGAGCTATCTTGGCATGTGTCAGGACTTGTCTCTCGTCCCTTAGACCCCCGACCCCCGAATGGAGACTTCGAGTTTATGCGCTAGTGTAAGAGGAGGAGATTTGATCCTTCAGAGGAAGACAGTACTAAAACATAAGTAACTACATAAAATGAAAATTACCTTAAGAAAACATGCTCCAAGGTGTAACCATTAAAGTGGGAAAGTAACGTTTCATAAGCATGATCTTCCTAATACTACATAACACACTTCTCAGTGCTGCACACATGATAATTTCCTGTTCAGCTTCACTTTCTGAGCAAAAATAGAGATCAGGACTGGCAAGGCGAAATAGGAGAGCTGGGCTCTCCCAGCACCCCCAGCCCACGAGGAGGCCTGGTTTCTGCTGTGCGATACTCCAACCATAAGTATGTTCAGCCACCGGGTGATCCTCTTGAATCACTTTTTAACCAACTCAAGACAACTTCTATGGCAACAGTGGTGTTTGTGTTTGAGTAATGGAGGGGATTTCTAGCGAAACAGTGGAGGAGGAGGGCATATACGACATTTAGACAAGTGAAAAACAGATTTCCTCCACATAATGCTTCAGAATAAGTTTTTGGAGAAACAGAGCTTTATGGGCATTTAATTGCTATTTTCTGGATAGTTTCCACTGCTATTGGGGCATTAGTATTTCTTTCTCTGGCAAAAGGCAGCTTGCTCCACAAACTGAGGTCCACTTGCATTTTCTTGCGATCCCGTTCACAAGAATGATCCCGCTCTGGTTTGTGCTCTTCCCTCTCTTTGTTGGTAATTTCCTTCCTCTTCTGCCATGTGGAGAACTCACTTTCATTGGCTGTACAGCATATCCCCTCGACTGCAGTGTGTGAGGCTGTTTGTTTACTGTACACAGTTGAATCACGATCATTTTTCCATTTTTGATATAGCCGTTTTTAGCCTGTCCAGTGACTGTGTCCTGAACTTTCTGAAATAAATCAATACACAAGCCCCTGGTTCTGCAACTGCATATGTCTGCACAGACCCTGGCTATCCCTGGGCTTCCTGGCAATCCCTGGCTGATGTGAACAGCCGCTGGCAGAGATCCAGGTGCAGGTTCAGGGTCTGATGAGTCCCATTTCCTGCCCTACTCTGTCCTTCTTTGGCACCAGCTGTTGAAATACACAGTGTTAGGTTGCTATAGGTTGCTCTGAAATTAATTTGGTCAAATTAAAAGATTTACACCTATGGAAAAAGAATGTATCTTGGGGGGATTTTCCTATTTTAACCACTACTCAGTAACCACTTAGTTTTGTGAAAAAATAACCACCTCTCTTCAACCTCCCTAAGAAACAAGTCAAGCAAGGCAAACTCTTCTACTGCAAGAAATAGAGCTGTGTCTTAAATCTGTATTTATATCCCAGGGATCCAATTATAAACTGAGCCAAGGGCTGTAATTTTCATAAGCTGTTCTGAAAAAACTTGAGAGTCAGTCACATGAAATTTTCTCCTCACTCTCAGAAGACCTTTTTTCACCCCTTTTTTGTGGGTTGGACATTTCAGAGCTAGTTAGAAACTGAAGTCTGCAGGATTTAGGCTTGAAGATTAAATATGGGTTCTCCCGAAGTTCTGAAAGTAAAGCCATACGATTTTGGCCTGCCTTTTATAGATGCCTGTAGTCGTGTTTTTAGTCATATGGTGCCTCTTCAATAGAGAATTCACAGCTAGAAGGTTGTTTCATCTCTCGCTCTCTTTTTCTTTTTTTTTCTGTACAGATTTTTCTGTGTTTTCTGTAAGGCTCACAAACCTATTTATCTTACGACATAGCTAGTGATGCTCCCTGTTTGGAGACATCAGCCTCGGATGATATTAGTAGCATGGTATTCAAAACCCGCCTGGATGCCACCCTCTGCCACGTGCTCTAGGTGTCCCAGCTGGAGCAGGGGGGTTGGACTAGATGATCTCTAGAGGTCCCTTCCAACTTTAAGCATTCTGTGATTCTGTGATTCTGTGAGCATTCAGGGAGTTTTACGCAGAACTGAATTCCCACAGGAGTTGGTAATTCAGGGTGCCATCAGCTACACTGATCCTGCAGCAGCTTCATGTCTAAAGGCAGTGAAGAATCTCCAACTAAAACTGAATGTTACATATAAAATGTTGGCCTTGATGAAAGCTCCTTTTTTTTTTATTTAGAAGCCATTTGAGACCATGTGAATTAATTAACTGTTCAGTTTTTGTGACTAAGATGACAGGATTTTTATCAAGCTCTCAATCATATGGCACTAAAATTGAGGATTGCAAAACATCTTCAAAACTCCACTGATTTAGTTTAGTTCTGTCTCTGTCCTCATGCTGAGGCATAACTGCATTCTTCATGTACCACACTTTGGGTAGCCAAACTATATGTGGGTAACTCTTGTAAGTGAAAGGCACCCTTGCTATGTAAAGGCACCCTTGCATGTGAAGCTTGAACAATACACAGGTCTGCACCAAGGTACAAACTTGCCAAAGTCAGGCAATTTGAATGTCCAAAGTGCAAAGAAATGGTCAAGTCCTACCCAAATTGCAGCAATTATAAATAAAAAGGCTTTAGTGTATAAGATGGCAGGAATTCAGTATCTAATCTGTCCCATCATTGATTGGAGTCCAATCTTTCCAACCACAGTTGGAAAGATGCTATCCTAAGAAGCTGTAAATTAATTCTTGGATATCTTAAACAGTTTTTAAATGTCTTTTTTTTCAATTGTTGATTTCTTTTTTAAGAAATCTTGTGACTTCTGCTCCAGTGTTCTGGGCAGAACCAGTGATGAGGGGCCAAGAAACGTCAAATCAAATCATACATGAGAGCTAAATAAATTGGGGTGTTCTTGGCAAGGCCTCACTGAAACATGGAAACAGATGTAAGGAGAGACACGCAGGGAGCAGCAACGCATCCGCTGCTCCTAATGAGAGTGCCCAGCAGGGAGCTGCTTAACCCTGTGTAGGGGTTCACAGGTTGCATGCTAGTCTGATGAAAACCCAAAATGCAGTGTCAGCACATGTAGGAGTTAAAATGACCGTCTTACCAGCTCTGCGAGCAGACAGTGCACACTGGTGATATTGTTCGGTGGAAAATATCCCAAAGCCTAGCAAAGTTTCACTGTCTTGTGAGTTCTTGTGCAGTAACCATGAAATGAGCATTTCAACCGTTTTTGGCAGCGCTTAACTGCACAACATGTGTGAGAAAATGCAGAGACTGTCACTGTCACCAGTGTAGTCTCTGCTCACATGAAATTCAAGATACACAGGGTTCAGTAACAGTCATTTTGCAAGGGTGCCATGTTTGGGGGTTGCCTTGCTGCACAGACAGTGCCAGCAAACTCTTTACTGAAAGAGAAAAAATAGGAAATATGTCATAAGACCCTTGGAGCAGAGATGTTGCTGCTGCCCTCTGAATACGGTCTGGAAAAATTCCCATGCACTTAAAGAGCTCGTGGTTGTTAGTCATGCGGCTTTGAGAGAGGAGTGGCTCTAGGGGCCAAGTGCTTTGGAGCCCCTGGAGTGGGACGTAGCTGGCTTCACACAACATCTCCACCTTTACATTCAATACCAACACAGAAGGGGCAGGAACCATGAAATGCGTGGCAGCTGAGGAGAGTCCATAGGGCAGATGAGTTGTTGAAGCCCTGCTGAGCAGGACACCGGAGAAATACGTGGTCTGGATAATTTGAGTACTGAGCAGCAGTATTTTAGTAACGGTGTGGAAATATAAACAGAGAGAGGTTTACTGGTAATGTTTCCTGGTTGTTTTGATGTGATCATTGTTCCAAGAGCAAGTCATCACATGTAGATTTGTATTTCACTGCTGTTCAACCAATCTCTGGACTCCTTAACTCTGAAATACTCCTGTTTTGTGAGTCTGTCTTTACTTAGAAGAATGAACAGAGAACTCCTGACTGACAGAAAAGTTCTTTTCTTGCCTTTTTTGGTAGAGTATCCTACTACAATAATTCTATTGAGACATAAACAAAAGGGCACTTTCTAATGGCTCAACAAAAAGCAAAACAAAAAACCATGAAATACTCAGTGGAGTAACCCTTGTATTAAGGATAGTATTTCTGAGCAGTGTATTCATATTCTTGTACTAGTACTTATGCACTCCAGATACTGTAGTAGCAAATTATGTGCTTTTGACACCAAATTAGACACCAATTAGAGAACTAAATGAAAATGAAAAAAAATAGACCACCCCAGGCTATACTGCCACAAACACCTTATGGATCCCTGGAGTTGGGGCACTGACCTATGCAGAACAGAAGCTCAGGGCTCAAAATCTAACAGGATTTTACCAATGTCCAAACTTAAAAGATTTCAATTTCTTCTAGTTTTCGGAGGTCAACTAATTTAGTGTAAAGCCAATAGTATCTATGAAAACTGAGTGACATTAAAACAAAATATTCCCCCTAGAAAACAGACTTCTCAGAAAAGTGTGGGCCACCATTAGTAATAAAAAGTGCATGCCGTTGTGCTAGTTGTGGGATATTTGAAGATACCCTACACATCTGAGAGCTTCGGTGCCTCCACATTCTTGACCAGAAGGGGAAGGCTGAGCACTGATGTGATGGACCACGGCGGTATGTGAAGCAAGTCACAAGCTGCAGCAATGATGAACAGATGGCCAAAAGAAGATGTTTAGTGTATCTGTCTCGTGGTTTTATAAAGTGAATTTAAAGTATCTATATACGGAGCAGCAGAGAGACTTACAATCCATTAATTTTGACAAGGAACATTAGTGGAAATAATATTCCCTCCTAGTGGTCTTGCTGAGGTTAGAGTCAGTGTTGTAATTATCTAAATGGAATAATATATATACCTATTTGTGTCATTATTTTTACTAATGCCTGTTTACCTGGCCTCTCTCTCTCTGTTTTTAACCCTGCATTTGTTTTGGTTAGTACTACTAGCATCCTGTGGTATTGGGGAGGAAATCTGAAGTTTCACAGCAGGGAGAAAGAAGACCAGTGTAGGGGTGAGGAGAGGAAAAAATATATATACATGCAATGTACAGCTAATTTCTCGGGGACCAATATATCCTCTTGTATTGGTCCAAATTATATCTCCCTCTAGACTACAAAGGCCAGAGAGGAAGCATGATAGATACCAAGAGATTTAGCTAATAGGTCTCAAAATGCATTTGTATTAATTACCTAATGCACAAGTGTGTTAAAAATATCCATATAACAATAACAAAGTCTTTCATAGCTTATGTATGACTTGATATTTCCGAATAAACTGTTAAGCAACAATTCTTGCTGAAGTCTATGACAGAGAAGGTCAGATTGTATGCACAGTAAAAAGAATAGATTGAATGCAAACAGGCTTTAAATCTTCTGTAAGAATTTCCAAACTCAAGTGCAAAAATTTGGGAGTTGTGTTGTGCCTAGCAGAAAGTTCTGGAAAGATTATCTTCAGGGAGGGCTACGTTTTCTTAGATGCCATCATAGAACTTCTGATACTGTAGTCAAGGAGAGTTTTGAGAGTTCAAAAGCAAAACAGCAGCATAGAAATTTGCAGGATAGCTGCAAATCTCTCACATCAAGATATGCTATATCAGTATCCCGAATCAGTATCCAGTGAGAGAATGCATTAAAAGTGAGCCAAATGCTACCTAAATCAAAAGGAATATGTACTGCAGCATCGTGAACAATATGTGTTTGAGTCTCCACTCGGTTACTCTTCATGCACTCATGCCATTGGACACAACAAAAAAAAAAAAAAGGAAGAAGGAAAAAAATATCAGTTGAAGTGCATTTCAAATAACAAGACCATGGAACAACTTGTTCTTTAGAAAATGGTTCTTCACTGAGCTGCCATGTCTGCAATGGCCTGAACTAATCCCCAGGTCCTAAATACTAACAGCATTGATCTTGGCTGAGCTTTTTGACTCATACCTGTCGTATTTGGTGAGAGTGCGTGTTCACATGAATCACTTTGCAGGCAGCAGGGCTGGTGCAGGGGGATTCAATGAGGCAGCTGGTGAGCCAGGGAGCAACTACCTCTCCCAAGAGATGGTGTCACCAGGCTTGGGGACATCGTCAGTAGGCCGGTTTGGGCCTGCTAGCAATGAATCTTAGCCAGCTCCCTCATGTTGTAGCCCCTCTCCTAGCCACCCTGCTAACTAAATCTGTTTTGTAATTCTGGAGGGGTCTCCTGTCACAAGCCAGGGAAGATGTGGTAAAAAAGAGAGAGCGGGATTTCAGGTGGGCTTTGCAGGGAGCTTGAGCTGCCAGGGAACCTTTTCTGGGGCAGCCAGGGAACTTTTTACTGGACCTAACCTGCGGTGAAACATATTTCCTGAGTTTTACTCATATACAGCCTGTCTCTTTACAAAGCCTCACTATTTCTAAGACTGAGAAAACCAGGCATCAATAGTGATTTCCAGTGTCTGCGCTCATCAGTAAGAGCACAATAAAGAATGTCATTCATCTTTGATATATCCAAAAAGAACGTGTAAATATGTAAGTGGCAAGCAAAAATGTCCAGAAATGCTTGGAGGATTTATATGACTGACAAGAAGCATTTTTGCTTTGAAACATTTATCTGAGGCCTTGAGAAATATGTCTCAAGGAACTGCATGATGGTATTAATGAATGTAGGTCTTCCTGGAAAAATTGCTTTTTCTTATGTGCCACTTTGAAACAGTTAACATCCTTACAACCTCTGTTGTAAGGCTTGTAGAACTTTATTGCCTTCATTATTAAAGTCATTGCAGTCATTTTTGTTAGAGAGAGGTAAATTCTTTCTCTGCATCACTTCACACTGAGCCTGCATTTGATTTTTTTCAACTCTGTTTGATTTTATGTTATTTCTTGCAAACATGACCTGAGCCCACTCCAACATCAAATGAGGGAGAAAAGGTCATAACAATAAATTTATGACCTTGCTGGGTGAAGGTAGACATTACACTCAAATCCCTGTTGCTAATGGTAGCTATACTTCATGGCTATGCAGGCAGTGCTAAAGGGCACCAGCAATGACATCTTTCATCACTTGCACTAAAATGCTCTTCACTTACTGCCTTTTGCATGGGGTGCCAGCAAAATGAAATGTAAATGGAGCTGTTGACAAACAGGTTAAATGTCAACACCAAGAGTGATACATTGTTAGAAATAAGGGCACAAGATACTACAAAATTGTTTAAAAGGGGCAAGTGCTGAAAGGTGGGCGAAGTTGTCACCACAGTTATTTACTGCGTAAGTAGCATGGTTTTACTGCTTGGCTCTGGATCAATGCAGCCTTCTTGCTAATCTCCCATTTCTTTCAATTAGCCTCACTCCAAACTTTTCTGCTGTCATTCCACATCCCTGTGGCTCTCCTGTTGGTGCTGCAAAGCAAAAGAGGAGATAGAGGTCGTACATGGAGGCACCAAGTCCTCTGGCGATCAGCACAATTTTGAGCTAAAACCTCCTACCTGCTGGCAGATGTTCAGGGGGTATCGAGAGCTTCAGATAGGCCATGGTAGATATTGTGCAGCTCTGAGCAGCTGCTAGATATAATACACCTTCTGTGTGCTCTGACTTGTTTGCTTTAGAGGAAGGCTTTCTAATCCCACTGGTATTTATATTGTTTTGCAACATTTTTATTATTATTCTAAATCACTATTCTGAGCATATGTTAGGCACCACTTAATCAATGTGGTTATTTTCACTTGCTTTTCTACTCTAATAATCATCTTGAGCTTCTGGGAGGTGCTTCTGGGAGAAACAGACTGAAAACCTTCCTTTCTTTGAGGCTGAAATACATAACGTTATTCACATGGCAGGAGCCAGAGTGAGTGACTCCTGCTTGTTTCCACTGTGCCGCAGGCAAGTGGGGAAAGGTACTACAAAAATACGTTATGAGCACATGTGTATGAGGTAGGACTTGTGAATGCCTTTGTGTCTACTAGTCAAATAGAGTATAAGCAGATTAACAACTAGACAAATGATCCATTCTTTTTGAAAAGTTATTACCGTCATTCAGTAATAACTGTCTTGCCCCCAGTCCCTTTAAGGACTGTTCTCCTGATGTTATAACATAGAAAAGGACAAGAAATTAGACTTATTCCAGAGAGTTCTTGATGAAGAAACATTTGGATGGTATATTCTTCTGACATGAGTGGAGAAACTGACCCATGAAAGGACATTCACATGAAACAGCCAAAGGAAAAAGCAACTTTTAACAAGATATGAGCAGCTTTGAAACCACAGGGTTTCTCATCTCAAGCTGATGGATTTGTCACTTCCTATCTTGGATCTTTCCCAAGTACAGATGCCAAATGAAACAAAAACAGTAACTTCATCTGAAAATCTTCATAGATGATGACAATAATAGAAAATCTCCATGCAGAGCCTCAGGAAAGTAGCTCCACAAAAGTACTGTGTCAGTGTAGAATGTAAGTGTGTCTCTTCCTAGAAAAAGGGAAAAAATGTTAAATAATAAAAAGAGAGTTTGACAGGTAGGGTCAGGTGGGAACTTTGGCATTGTGCAGAAATAGAATTGGGAAACGTCCAGATCTGGGATCACCTCAGGTGTTTCTCAGAACTAATCCTGAAATAGCTTCTTCTACATCCAAACATCCAGCCTGAGATGGGAAACCATAGGAAAGGCAAGATTTCCTGTCACTGAAGAAATACTGAAAAACAGCCATGATAGTTTGTTCATTTTGGAAATTTTGGAAATTGAGGTGTTTTCTCTTTTTTCCTTTTTTCACAAGTAAGTTGAATTGTGGTATTTTTCAGAAGACATTTGCAGATAAGAGGATTAAACATTGTTCTGAAAACTAGTAATAATCAGCTACACTTAAGCATTAAACCTTAAGGCAACTGGAAGAGCAATGGAAAAGAAACAAGGTTCCAGGAAATAGGGCAGAACCTGTGATCTGTCTCCTGGGGAAACTTGTCCTTGCAACATCTTTCCACATAATGCCAGCTTTAGGCTTTCCTGCTCTGCAGCAATAGACTCTGGCTATTCTTACACAGGAAGTATTGGACTGTATAGACTGTCAATGTGTTGTCTCCCAAGCCCAGTATCAGGTGTAAATATTTATACTGTGTTAGCATCTTAACTGGTATTTAGGCTGCATCAAGTTGGGAACTGAACTAACTCAAAGAAAAACAATCTTTGGCCTGAAAATAAAAGCCACATAAGGTAGATTCAGCAAAGAGCCTTAGGGCAGCAGATATCAAAGGACCACAGTGCAGTACCACAGAACATTGGCTTTCCATGTGGGAACTTTAGAAAGTTTTGTATACCGTAAATTTACAGTCTTTATTTCTCTCTCTTGTCACTGGTTTGCCATAAAAATCCCAGCCAAATAACTCACATTGAATATAAGCACTGGTTAAAGAACACCACACATAACATAAACTTAAATAAACTTGTAAGGTTACCAAAGATTAACTCTTCAAAATGATAATACTTAGCTGCTCTAAGATCATAGCATGAACTTCCAAAGGAAATACCACATCACCTTCTGCTCTTAGTATAAACTGTGTTTCTTTGATATTGCCTTCTCTTAAATATATACTAACATCTGTATGTTATTAGAAAATTCAAATTGTTGTATATACTGGGAGAGTGAGTAAATGACAGCAAGCACATTAGAAGTTAATCCCTCTGGGGAACTCTAGACTGAGACGCGATCAGATACGATGAGGCTGTGTACAAGTTTCAATATATCAAGAACAGAATAACTGAGTAACTTGTCAAGATGAAACAGAGAATTTGTATTGATGGGGGAAAGAAATCCATAAGGACCTAACTCCAGGGTCTTTGGTTCACCATTTTCTGCAATTAAAGACTGCAGACTCCATACCTTTTACTTGAAAGCTGTACCACAAATAGTGAATGCAATATTCTGTACCTTGTGTGTACCTCTTCCTACTATAATATTCACTGTGTAAAACCATAATAACAAAAGCAACAGCCTGTACTACAGCCTAACCCTAAGGTAAGGATCAGAGATTATATAATTCCTGTAGCACTTCTCTGTGGGCACTTGTGACTGACTGCTGGGCCCATTAAGAAGTACAGCAGTAATGCTAGACTAGATAAGCTCATCTTTGTCAGGATTGTTAGAACCTTTATTGGTAAATGTACATAGACCTATATTCTGCTATATCACATGTTTATATAACCGTTTCTGACAGTTAAAGATGTGCTATGTTTCTTTGACAGAAAGCAGACATTTTAATAAAATGGCTGCCATTTAACTAAAAACTTCTGGGCAGAGCTCTATAGGAAACTCAGTTCCCACGACCTTCTTGTGGGAAGAAATGTTTGTCTTTTAATAGAGTTCCATATCATTAAAAAATGCTTATGCTGCAGTATATAGGGTTTTCTAACCCAATTCTGACAGCTGAAATCATGAGGAATTGCATATGCTATTTGCTGAAATGTACTGCAAATTATCCTAGTCTTTACTTTCAGAAAAGGAAACTTTGAAATATTTTTTCAGAACTATGAACTTAGTGTGAGACTAAAGCAGGGACTTCTGCAACACATCTAATTCAATTTATATTACACATTTTAATCTGTAATGACAATTGCTTATTGATTTACACACCCAGTTCAAGCAGCTGAGTGCTAGTCTTGTGTATCTGGGAACTGTTACTTCTGCTCTACATGGATTTTATTTTGGATCATATCAAAGTTCACATTTAATGTATTTATTTTAATTTAAAACATGCTTTATAAAAGTAGCTAATCCTATAACCCAGCTGTCTTTATTCAGTGTTTTTGGTTCATGCTTAAAGGTCACCAGCTTGAATTAGCCCTTTACTTAAAATCACTGGATTCTTTATAGGCTGCACATGTCACTGAGCAATTGTAAGGGATGATTTATTTATGAGCTGCCCTACCTGGGAGCGCTCCCTGGTGACATGACAAGAAGTGAGCAATGGGAACTGAAGTTACAAAGGAAGTTACACCCTCTGTCTTAAAAGCAAGATGCAAGTGAGGGATAGGGAAGAGATGAAAAGAGGCATTCATAAAAGCTGATTCATCACTGATCTATTTGCACTCAAATGCAGACAACAATAGGTTGTTTTAGAATTAATGCTGCCCTTCCAAAGTTGGGTTCCACTCTGGGAAGGAAAACGTATCACAGGCAATGAGTTCTGGATGGTTGGCTTCATTTTCTCTAGGAGCTCGCACTGAAACTTCTTTGTGGTTGGCTGAGAAACAAATATTATGTCCTGGGATAAGCAAAAGAGAGAATTCCACCTAGAGTAACGCTGTAGGTGAGCTGTGCTTTGACCATGCTCAGCAGAGAGTGATCCCATGCCAGCGTTACCTGAGCCAGCTGGATGTGGGATCCATGCAGACATGTTTGTACAGAGTTGGGTCTGAGCTAGCCAAGGATCCCTGCTCTCCCCAGCCCCCGGGTTGCTGCCTTTCCTGATCCCCAAGTCACTCTGTTTATGTATGTGTCTGTATATGATTTGTGCTTTTGTGCTTATGTGCCTTATGCCCACCATGGACAACTGACGGTTGATCGGAGTTGAAAAATAACAGCAAATTCTCTCCTGCATCTCTTGCCTGCACATACACAAATAAAAATAATTATGAAGGAAAGGTACAGCATATTTGCTTCTGCCAGGCTCCCCTGGCTTTCGTAAACTGTGTGGGCTAGTTTGGCATTTGTGGCAAGTCTTTGAAGCTTCTTTGTGAAGAGGCAGCCTTGCTTGCAGTTTCCTTGCTTGTTTGAGAAGAATATTGGGTTGGGATCCTCCATGGAGCTACTCTAGGAGCACTGAATGAC
>NW_010583321.1:264677-286343 GCF_000705375.1 Tinamus guttatus
CTCTCTTGGCAGAACAGCATCCAGCCATGGTGGAGACCTGTAATGTCCTGGCTCACCACGTCACTTAAGCGTATGTACAACGTGACTTAAATACGCACTCAAGTGCTCTGCTGAATCGGGGCCTAAACTGTAAAGTAAGAGAAATCCAAGAGAGAAAAACTTTCTCAGTAGGCCTCTAGCAGCTGCAGAAAGAAATCCTTTTAGAAAAATAAGCCAAATAAATACACTTTTTTGCTGAGCCTGCTTTCCCAAGGAAATGAGACTCATGTGATTGCACTTTCTGTCTGTCAGACTCCAGTCACTGTATTTTCATCTTGTTGACCAATTCAGCCAGATCGACAGCAGGATAATGGTCTCAAAGAGGCTGTTCCTTCCCACCCTGTAAGGCCTGAGGGCTGAATAGAAGATAGAGATCCAGATCAGTGCCTCCTCTGAGGGAAGGGTCTCTGGTGCATGCTCAGCACTTATTCACTGTGTTTAGATTGCTTGTTGGCAGATTAGCTCGTGGTTATCAGTTTGGGTGGACAGCTGATGATTTTGCTAGAGAATATTTCATTTCATGACTGGGGAAAGGAGAGTTGACTGGACATTCACAGGGTAACGCTGGACAATATAACTTCTGATTAAGTTGGATTTTTCATGTTAGAGCTTGCCTGGCTGAAACCCAGCATTTCAACAATCCTTAACTGCATAGCAAAGCAAAAACAAGACAGGGCTCTCCATTTTTCATCACCCTAGGACTTCACAGGGTTCACACCTGAGATGAAAATCACTGGGGCTTGAGACTGCCAGTTAAAACAAGGTAATATTCAGACCTTTGCTTTTGGAACAGGAAGCCAGGTAGGAAAATGGTATGCATGGGAGAAATTTTCTGACTTGCTATGTAAATAGTAAATGCTTACCTCATGTATTTGGTAAGAGGAGTTCTTGCAAAGGTTCAATGCATCCTCTGTGCATGGGGTTGAAAGACGATGAGAAAACAAATCCTTCATGCGGAGACCTCATGAGAGGTCTCTAGAAATCGTCCTCAGTAGAAGAAGTCCTAGAAGGCTTCCCTTGCCTGTGCTGCTTGTACCTTCGAACTACTGAGGGGGCTCATAGAGGTCTGCAGATGCAACGAAAAATGTGTCCTGTGAGAAATCTGAGAGACAGAAAGAGAGAGAGAGAAAGAAACAATGAGGAAAAGGAGAGGAGAGGAGAGGAGAGGAGGGGAGGGGAGGGGAGGGGAGGGGAGGGGAGGGGAGAGGAGGGGAGCAAGGCAAGGCAAGGAAAAGGATGCGAGGGGGGTTGGAAAAACGTCTGAATGAGATAAAGAACAAGACACAGCTGTGGAGAGTGTTGTCAGTCCGCAGCAGCTGTACACGGGACTTCTGAGAAATTTTACCTGGCATCCTTTGCTGAAGCACTTGCATGTGCCCAGCCACTAAGGCAGTACATCTTAGCCCCCCAAAAAAGATTTATGCAGTAATTTTAATTAATGTAAATTTTCTTAAACTTTATCCAGAAATTATTTCAGCAATCACTAAAATACTCAAAACTGAATTTGATGCTTTCAGAGTAATTCCAAGTTACTCAAAAGATTTGTGACTCTTTTCATTTCCCAAGATATTTTTTTCACCATGTATTTC
Source organism: Tinamus guttatus (assembly GCF_000705375.1). Next base: position 266,306 of record NW_010583321.1, read on the forward strand.
TTATGGTTAAGAACTGGCACTTTGGAACAGATACTTGGAGTATACTCCAGGGAGTGCAGAGGCAATAGACCTGGCATAATCTAAACTATCTAAGCACTTGATGAAGCAGTGATGATAGTGACTGTAGGGATAACATTCTTGACACATCCAGATACATGCCCTACCAAGAAAACATAGAACTTTGCACTGTTGAAAATGAGTGGAGAAATATTTTTTCATAGATAAGTAAGAATAGCAACAATTTCCATAGGGCTTATTCAGGTATTGCAAGAACGTTCTCAAAGATATTACTGAGGACTCCCATGCTTCACACCACATGCAGAAGGAACAGAGACCAAAAATTGTCAGAAAAAATTTAGTCTGACATTTAATTTTTATATAAAAAATAATGTAAGGACAGAAAAGATGAAAGGTGATATCATTCCTTGTATATATTAGCTTTCAAATACCTGACTTGACATTTTGCATTCATCAAACAAAATTTCATTTATCAGTCCAAATACTTTCAGTGAGAAAGTGTTGACAAAAGGCTAGAAGTGAATTACCAAGACTGTTGTGCATGTTTCAAGAGTATTGGACTAGAAAGCTGTCTAAGCTCTATCTTTAAAGCTTTATTCTTTCAATTTGTTAAAATTCATAGAGTTTATTATGACCTTTCCTTCTTGGTATGCAAAAATGGACAGAATATTTTCCTTGTCTAAACAGACTGGAGAATTCTGCATACATTTTGGGAAACTGATTAGAGAAAAAGCCGAGATGTACTGAAATGTATTAAACCTGCCTATAAGTGCCATCTTAAATAGCAAATTGAATTGTGTGATACCGGATTCATATTTCCAAGGACACTAATAATGTATATTGCATTGTCTTTAAGAGAAATGTGGTCCCCAGAGGAGCACATTTCTGTGCCACCCCAGAGGGCTGACAGAGTGACGAGAAGCACTGGCAGAGGAGGGAGGAGAGCATGCAGGTTGTTCTGGAGGGCTGAAGGGATGGAAAGAGGACAGAGGTCTGGGGGCATGCTCAGGTGGAAAAGGAGTTGTGGTATCAGTGGCTATTGCTCTATTATCTGGTACTTTTCCTGTAATTGGTGCTTTCAAGTCTTGGCTGAAACCTGTTTTGCTCAACAAATCCTACTCCAGAGATGTTTCTACTCCCAGAACTTCAGAACAAAAGAATATCTAGAATACCTGGTTTACACAGTCAGAGGGGTTCTAGAAGGTAATGACAAAAATGAAGATCGTCATAACGGGGTTTAGCTTGGTAAAAAGTTCCTCTCTTCAAAAGTATTAGGCTGTCTCAAGCCACAAATGGTTCACAGGCAGGGCAGTATATAACATCCAGTGGTGGCTTCATCTGTTCAGTGTTGGAGTATGTAGTCTAGTGGCTTTTAAAGTCAGTAGTAAACACTGACATGCGATTTCCATACAGCCAGAGATGAGATTTTCCAATAGGCTGCTTAACCATCAACAGCAGGAAACAGCAGAGACAGCTCCAAAAATTTCTACTTTGTATATTTTGTGTTTTCAGTCATTATTCATCTCTCAGTGTGGACATTTGTAGAAGGTTTTGTGCTCATATGGGATGACAATGCCTGAATGATGGCAATGATGCCAAAGCAGAAGGTGGGTTTATATAAAGCCCAAGCCCCTTGTGGCCTATTCCCTTCCAGTTAAAGTCCTACAGAAACTCACCCACTAGGCTACCATCAGTAAAGACAGTTTTACTGTGCACAATTAGATGTGGTTCACTGATATTACTAGCAGCCAGCAGTATTGCTGTATGAGAGAAAATGCAGGAGCAGTACATTAATATCTCAAGTGACATCCAATTGAGCTGTGACCTCTTTAAGCCGCTAAGATATGAAGGCTCATTACACACACTATAGCTGCAGAATATCTTCCTCTTCATTTCTTCTTAGAAACAGTTTCACATAGTGAGGAGCTTTACTAAACCAGTACCTCTTTTCTGGTTGTCACCTCCTAAAGATGCGATGAGAGCTGGAGCTGCGGGACAGAAAAACCTGACAAACTTTGGTCTCATTATTGCTATCATCTGAATCTTGCCTCTGGATAATGATCACCCAGATAACAATCTCTGGCTTGCACTTTAAGTCAAGTCCTGCGCTAAATATGTTTGCAAGCATAAAAGGAAAATGTGAATTTAAGGAAAGCTTTGATTACACTTTGAGGTGCCACTGGCTGCACGGGAAGAAGAGGCATTCAAAGACCAGAGGAACGGGAGATTTATTATATGTCTTCACATCCCTTTAGGAATCTGCATTTACTCAAATTCATCCAGATGGTATAAGCAAGAGCCTTGGAGTAAATCCTGGCTCCAAGTGTTATTTTTCTATCCAAAGTGCTGACTCTTCATGGTTACATGAATGTCCTGATTCCAGAAGTGGAAGAACAGGCTACAGAGAGAGTTACAGCGCAATTCGACCCTTTTGGTAAAGTCTTGCTTGAGTAGACAGCATTTCCCTCCTCTCTCACCCTCTTTCACCTTCCATAGTTAAATTAATTGATGGCTTTAAATAGGAATTTTCTTATCCATGTGTGTCCCGACTGCAGCTCACATAGATATTCCAGAGGTAGCCTTAAATTAGCAATTGCAGCAATTATAGCAGAGGGACTTTTAAGTACGAAGTTTAACATAAAGGCCATACTCTAACCATTGATCAGAATCTCTAGATATTCTTTTATTTTGAGGTTTTGGGAGTAGAAATCCCTCTGGAGTAGGATTTGTCCATCATTGAGCGAAATAGGTCCTACTCAAGACTTGGAGGAACTAGTTACAGGTAAAATACCAGATAACAAACTGCGATACAGGACTCCAACAGCCATCTTTTTCCTCTCAGGAAAACCTCAGCTGCTGGAGGCCATGGCATGGTGCACCGAGCAGTCATTTTAGAAGGCCCTTATTACTTCTTGGTGAGTTCAGCAACAACAGGGTTTGTCAGGATTAAAACAGGCTATGGTCTGCACAGCGTCTAGCACCTCAGAGATGATTTTCCTAGCCAAATTTTGTGTAAAGGCTGTCAAACTTGTACATGCTCCAGCAGCCCTGCCCAGGTTCATGTGTCTGTCAGGTTCACACACAACCCGTTCACCTGCTCTGCCACTGATCAGTTGCTGCAGGAAAGAAGGGATGTGAGGCACGAACAGCTGCAGGAATGGTGCAGCTCAGCCCTTTGCTGGCCAGCAGAGCCTTTGTGCAAAAAGAACAACCTCCTTTTGCTGCCTCAGCATATTCCTACTGGCTCTCACCATGCTCTGTCTTGCTGTAAAATATTTGAGTCACAACATCCAATATGGGGATGTCTCATGTGTTGGAGATTCCACTATTACTGGGTTCACATCCTAGCCCACTGAGATGAAAAAAATCAACCTAGGAGTAAAAGACATGCTTCATCCTCATCAAGTCCCTATGCAGTCTCTAAGACAGAGCAAAACCAATCTCTATCACTGCTCTAGCCAGGAAACTCTCTTTTTCTTCAGAGCAAAACCCTTCTGCTCATGCTGAGGAGCTGCCCCTTAGCTCCTGCAGAGCAGGTCACAGCATTGGGAGAGTGTGTATCCCTGTGGCTCAAGCTGGCCCAGTCTTCTGCAGAGCTGGCCACAGTTTTGAGAGCTTGTGGGTCCTTGCAGTGTTGCTGTTGCCCAGCTCCGATTGCAGAGTCCTGGGAGGAGAGCTGAGGCAGCAAGAGCAAGAACAATGAGACAATTTTTCAAAATCCAAGTTGATCTTCAGAGGTAGCAGTCAGAAGAGGAAAAACAAAACAAAACAAAACAAAAAAAGCAGGGTCCAACTTACTTATTAACTGATCATTAAGTGGACTGCACAGTGAGGTGCCAGTTTTCTGGTTTTCTAGCTGCTTTTCATAGAATAAAGGTTCTCACAGAGGACTTGTGCTTTGATAATCTGCTTTATTGTGTTCCCTCAAATCCTCTTTCCTCTGTAATCAGACCACTGATCACTATAAAAGATCAAAATTGCCACGTTTAAATACTCTTCTCCTTGTGAGAAACTAACATCTGATCAAAGCTTAACAGCGTGAAATGCATTCCTTGTTTTTGCAGTAAACCTTCACATCCCTTGTTGTTGGTCCAAGTTCACTGAGGTTTATTTTGAAAGCAAATCTCTTGTTTTCATTCCACTAGAGTTGTTATAAAGCCAACTATTGTTACTGAAGGGTATAACTATTTTTTTAGTCTAACTGCTTGAAGCAAATGGTTTTCGTCAGGTAAAAAAATCATTGTGTATGTGCATTATACAGACAACTCATGGACACAACAATCAGTTAAAGGTTTTTAATTAAATAGAGTGAGACAGGACACTCAAGGACTGACCCAGCGATTAACTTTTAGAGGAAGTTTCTCTGATGGCTAATAATGACTACAAATAAGATGGGATATTACAATAAAATTCTACTGCTGACAAAAATATTAACAGTAAACGACGACAGAGCTTTCATCCGGGACTAGGAGAACATCTGGAATATATTAAGACTGTAAAATTTCCCTTTAAGTATGGATTGCTGAAGTTAAAACCAACCACCCAGAAACTATGGCACTCAGAGTAACTCAATATTTTTTTTCATTAAAAATTACTTAAAGAGATTTACGTCTTCCCTTGGTTGACATCGTGATGTTCTGCTTGTCCAGACTTTGAGCCCTGAAAATATGTACGTGATGAGAAGGAATGGGAAAAAGAATTGTCTTGGATATGTCTTGCATATGTTCATCTTGGAAAGCAACCTCAGTTCCAGGGGTCCTTCTTTAATGCAATCAGTCAGACATTCTTTGTGACCACTCTGTTCAGACACCCACTGTTTATTAATACCATATGTGAGGTTGATTCATTATGAATCTAGAGATGCAATCTAAGCACCAGATATTGATGAGAGATAAACAGAAGTGGGATGTGCTGGAAGATCATTCAAGAAAATAGGAAAATTTGCTTTAAACAAAAAGGCTGTGTGCAAAAAGAATGGAATTGTAGCAAGGTTCCTAATTCCCATCTTCCTTTCCCAGTTCTCATGACATCTTTTGTTGCAATCATCTTGTCTAATTTAGACTCTGAGTTCCTGCAGGCAGAAATTATCCCATAACTTGTATATATTGCACGCAGTACAAGAAGTGCTCTTGTCTCGACTGCATGCTCCAACCTTGCTTGGGAGGCAGCTGCAGTGTAAACAGGGGAGCTGGATATCTCTGCAGCTGAAATCCCAAGCATGCACAGTGCACAACAGGCAGTGCTCCTGGGAGGGGACTCAGTCACATCTCCTGTAAATCCACACCAGGTGCTCTGGAATCGTGAGGAATAAGAATAACTAGCCCTTTGTGTACAGTCCCACATTTTCAGAGAAAAATGTAGGAGATTACCTTGTTTTCAGTTACACTGGCTCGCGTGGGTGAGCCAAAGTTTGTAGAACAAATTAACAGCTGAAGGGTCTGACCTCCCAGTATCAACATGCCAAACTGACATCTGCAAAGACCCTCCTGCATGGGGTTCATCTCACCTCCTGGTGGGCAGCAGGTCATGAGGATCTGGGGTAAACGGCCTGGGCTGCCTCTGCTGGGAGTCAAGAGGGAGAGAGCGCTCACGAGGTGAGTTGTCTGTCATGAGAGAAAATGGGAGGGGGAAATTACCCTTCAGAGGGGCCCACTTTCTTCACTTACTGTGGTGGGAACTAAAATACTTACCAAAAACCAAGTACTAACCCATTATCTTCCTTCAGCTAATGTTAGGTAAGCTGAAGTCTATCCGCTATGTTCAGAAACCATCCATGCTGAAGAGCTGTGCTCCCCTAAATATTCCACCCTTAGGAGCTTCCAGGCTGTTTCTGGAGGCGACTCAGTAAGATGAGTGAAATGAAGCTCATAAGCAAAGCACCAGCTTATGCTGCCATCAGTGCAACAGTCATGGTCCCCCTTAGAGCCTAGCACGTTGTGGTGAAACATGCACAAATATAGAAGAGAAAGATGGTCTAGAATTGAAGCCAACTCACTGGGTGGCCTTGGTAAATGTCTGGTGCCTCACTGGAGTGTTTATGTATTTATTTCCGCTTATGCATGTTTTGCTCAGAATAGGGTTTTGCATGTCTTCACTATAAACCTTCAGCCTGAATCCTAAAGCTGTGGTGACAACTGATATTCACAAAACAAAGAACTATTTAGGAAACAAGGAGGTATCTTGTCTCTCCCTCTCTTCCCACCTCCCTCCAGCTCTCAGTTTTCGCTTTCTTCTGACCATGTATTTGTGTGGTTGAAGCATTTAAAGTAATTGTGAAAATGTCATTTTTTTTTCAGAAGTTTGACAAGGAACAACCATTATATCCATTTGGATCTTTACTGATTTGCAACATATAGGATCGGAACTCTCTCGAGAAGGTAGCTACTTTTTTGCATGAGAGTTTTGCACTCGCTTGGATGCAGTCCTGTGCCATGTGCTCTAGGTGACCCTGCGTGTGCAGGGAGGTTGGACTAGATGAGGTCCCTTTCTAGATGAGGTCCCTTTCTAGGTCCCCTCTAGAGGTCCCTTTCAACCTTAAGCATTCTATGATTCTATGATTCTATGATTTTGGAATGCCAGCCTGCTATGGTGTTAGGATGGACAAAGAAAAAAAAATCTGTATCTGCTTCTATCAGCAAAATCTGAACTCCTTGGTCTACTTCTCATCCGATGAGGAAGTTGCTGAATATTAACAATCGTTCCAAGATTGTTAATCCAAGAAAAAAAAATGATGATAGCCTGATCTTGGAAATATTCTGTGAGAAGGGAGATATAGAATATGCTGCTTTGAGCACCAGTGCTCAGTTCTCCATTTCTGGACATGGCAGTAAGTGGGTGGCATATGTGTGCAGGAGATAAAGCAGGAGGCTAGACTAAGCCATCAATGTGCCCATATTTTCCTTCCTATCAGTAAGTTGTTACTTCTAAAGGCAATAAAGGGAATGAGCCAAGCACAACAGCTAAAACCAATACCCTGAAAAACATAATATTTAGGGAAAATAGGGCCAGCTAGCACCAGCTGCCAAGACTGCAACCGCAAGAGGCCAGGGTCATGGGAGGAAGAGTGACCGTCTGTGTTCAAGCTCAGGAGAACCCTGTGCTCATGCACAGGTATGAGAGCCATGGCCACTTGTAACTGATGAAAAGTCTTACTGACTACTTAGGTGGTTCAGCTTCCCCTTCCTTAAAATCACCAGCTCCTCACAAATAGAAATGGAGCACAAATATAGATGATAACACCATAGTGGGAGGCATAGGCTTGGCAAGTAGAGACTTAGAGGACTCAGTTCGTCACTTAGGCATCAGCCCTCAGGACCTTAGCAAGAGCTCAAAGGCAGAACTGGAGCCAAACAAGGGCTTACAAAAATCTTGGCCCTATCAGGGGCTCAAGGAGGCCCATCACGGAGAAAGAGGGAAGCAAGATTGGTTCCTGTCACAGCCATGGTAACACTAGTGCAATGCAGTTTTCCTCTCTGCACTTTGAGAGGGGTGTAGAGATACTGCTGAGGGTTCTGAAGGGAGCCACAGAATGACACAGGGATGGGAAACAATCCTTATAATGCAAGCCTTGAGGAAACAGGATAAGAAATAGAGAATTCCCTTGCCTTGCTTGGTGTCTTCCATACATGGAGGACAGGATGAGAAATAGAGAATTCCCTTGCTTGGTGTCTTCCATACATGGAGTATTTTCTGGGGCTCTTCACCCCAAAGACAGACTGACATGGCCTCAGCCACCCAGGGCCTAGCTGGCCTGCTAGGGAATTTTGGGCCTGCCTTTGCTCCTTGGTCTCCTGATATTTCAGGGGAATCAGATATCACTGTCAGTGCAGTGAATCCTACTCTCTGCTGGTAGCAATTCATTTTTCCTGAGATTTTAAATGCTGTTGACTATTTTGTGCTTATGGGCTTGAGTGTCAAGTTAAAATTTTACTGTCTTAAGTAAGTGCTCTAAAGGTGCTTGGGAATCTTCTGCCCTAAAACTCAATGAAGTCTATGTCTTTGGAGCTAAATGATGTCCGTCTCAACCAGTTTTGGTGTCCTTGACATTGTTTGATGTCACCAGAATAAGTAAATATAGATACACACTAGAATATTTAAATATATATGTAGAATATGTATGCCACTAGAATATGTATGTCACCAGAATATGTAGTGCTGGCACTAGAATATGCAAAATAATTTATAATTTGGGATGACGAATGGAGATGTCTTTAAAGAGAGGTAACCTTCAGAATAGGCCAAGCATCTATTCCTTGAAGCCAGGCTTGTTCAGATGTCAGGCAGAGCAGCTACATATACAAGGGTTTGAAATTATTGGTCATTATTTAAAATCTTGCCCCCCAGTTTCGCATGGATGCTGCAAGACTCCTGCCCTGTAGGATAGACCCTGTCAGCTGTGTAGCGATTCCTCCTTTGGACAAAAGTGTGGTGCTCCAGCAATAGCACATTTCCCTGGTACTGATGAAAAAACTTCACTTGCCGTTTCTGATGGCTCTCGCAGTCCGTGGAGTGATAGACTCTGAAAACGTCTTTTACTAACTCCACAGCAAGTTCTTCCTGAGTTCTGCCCTGCACTTCTCAGAGATTGCAAGCCCTGTTCTCCTCCCCAGGCTGCTCAGAGCCATTGCAATTGAGCAATAGCTGGCCTCTCTTCTCCTTGCAATTTCTATTCTGCACTCACTGTCGTTTGCCTGCTATTCCTGTGTTCATTTTTATCTTCATGCCAGGCTTGAGCTCCGTCTCATTGTAACAATATTTCCTCATAAGGCTGTGCTTAAAAAGTAAAGCGCTTGTATTTGTTGGTGTTGGGTTGTGGCATGTGGGACTGCACAAAGGAAAACAAATGTTTGAGATGTTTGCGAAGGTGCTGTCATGAGACAAAACAGGGCACTCAGGGTTGACATTGCTCCGTTTACTTGTGCTTGGATGCAGTAGAGTCTGTTCAGTCTCCTGCAAAGACTGCTCTTCGTGAAGTTTCCATAACCTCCTTTTCCTCCCTGCTCTCCCCTGCTTTCTCCATCTGCTACCCGGCATGTGCTTTTATTCATAGGCGTGTGCAAAGGCTCACAGTCACCTCAAAAAGAGCAGGTTTTGCCGCTCTGCAAAATCAGCTCCTTCAGCCCAGACACTTCATTGCACCAGCAATGGCTGGCAATGCCAGAGCTGCTTGGGATCAGGGTAGACCCTCAGCCCACAGCGAAATTGTTGGGGAGCCTCCCAAGGAGTTTTGGAGAGAGCTACTAACCTGGGCGGACTTTGGAGGGTTTGGAGAGGCAAGGCCAGCAGGTCTACTGTATATTAACTTCTGAATGAGCTACAAAGTGGACGGTTGAGGGTCTAGCTCTCACTTTTCCACAAAAACTGTCTTGATGCCTATGCAAGAGATGCCCTGATCATACAGCCTGTATTTCAGCATGCCACAGCAACAGCAGCACGTCACACACTGACCCGTGCCCCACAAAAGCTGTCTTGATGCCTATGCAAGAGATGCAGCACGTCACACACTGACCCGTGCCAGACTGCCCTGTCCACATAGTACACGATGGGCTGAATGCTCCTGCAGGGAACATGCAGGGAGAGACAGAAGTCAATGGATTGGCCATTGCACCTAGGTCATGGTCTTTGCTCCTTATTCAGCTTGGTTTGGGTGCAGAACTTAACACCTGTTTGTTCTGAAGGTTTGTTATATTTGTATAAGCTAATGCTGGACTTACATGAGCAGCAGGACAGAGGGTGAAACAATATTTAATTTGTGAGTTAAAGCCCTTTCATAAGCACAAAATAGGTAGGCTGCTCTGGCTGAGACTTGTGTAAGCAAGGTCCCTGGTACACGGCCTGCGGGAGCCCCCAGCACAACCTTTCCGTGCTCCTATCTACAGAGTGGGCAAGTTGCACTTCAAAATAGTTCAGTCTACTGAAACTCCCTTGCTGTCATGGGTGGTACCATTCCATTTCAAGGAGACCCATAGGGAAAAAAAAAATCTCCTTAAGGATAGCAAGATGAGAAAGGGAAAGGGAATTATTTTAAGTAAGTGACCTGCCAATGCTGGGGAATTATGGCTCTGTTGTAGCCCTCAGAACATAAAACCTTCTTTCTGGACATTATCTGGAAATTTACAGCTGTCTAACCAGGACTAATGGTGGTTCATGATGTCTTCTGCTACCTTATTTCAAGTTACTGATCAGTTAATGAAAGGTAAGTGTAAGCCAGACTGGCATTTGTGAATACAGACAGGATAACAAAAAGCTACCTAGGTATTTGTCCTTTGTGCTTGCAAATGCTTTTATGACCAGTTGCACTCTTCACTTTCAAAATAAGTAAAAGGTCTCTCAGACTCTAAAGTTTTAGGGTTTAGTATTCTTGGGTTTGTATTCCAGTTTTTCTTGTCTAAAGCGTCAGTACTAATCCCTCATGGAAATAAGATGCAAAAAGATATAAGTTTGGAGAAGAATCGACCAATGAGCATAGGAAAGTGAGGTCCCAAGAGGTGAGCTGACGTGCCCTAAGGCCTGTAAGGAACTTGCTGCTCACTGGAGAACCAAAAGACCTTTCAAATCCCAATCCACTGCCTTAATTGCAATTTTCTTGCAAATAGTTGGGATGTGGATTTCAAAGTTCAGGCTGTGTTAATTGCAAAGAATGCAGCCCTTCCTGCTCCACATGCAGGGTGTAAGGTAACAGAGGCTTCTAGTGCCCTCTGCTATACTCCATGCATCAGTACAGGTTTCAGATAACATGTGATCTTTAAGCTCAACATCACACACACAGATTAGTGTTTACTTACCTGCTGTCCTGACTTCCAATCAATTGCACTTTATTGACTTAGCTTTCTTGCCCTGATCTCCAATAATATATTAATCTTGCCTTTGTATATATAAAGCATGCTTATTCTGATTATATACTTCCCCTGATTTTATTAACCAATACTATTATCATAACACACTAAGGACTTTGGTCAATGTTAATTTGTACTGCTGTTAACAGTCTGCAGACAGGAGCCCAGATGCAGTAATTAGGAAAGTCTGATCAAAATCTTCTGCTGTGTGGGAAGTTTTCCACAGAGAAGGGTTTGATAATGGGAATCTGTCATGTCTCTGAAAGAACATAGAAATGAGGTTGGGACATTTTACTGCTCAGGCAATTGGATTTGTCAAGATCAGGCAGCTTTTTGCAGCTTGTTGAAAGGACTCAGCCATGACACCTTAAGCACCATGAGAGGGATAAAAAGCTGGCAGAGGTTTGAAGTACACCACTGTACAGATGGGCTGTATCTCCCGTTCTCTGTGAGCCTGGTCCTGAGCAGAGCAGACGCACCTGGCAGAGCACCTCTGCCTTCTGCGCCTTGAACGTGTCACCCAAGGAAAGGCAGCGGGGCTGGTGGGTGAGGACAGCTCTGCAGGGCATTGCAGCAGGGTTTTCATCTTGCACCGTTGAGCTACCCGTTCAGCTGAAGGTAGATACACATTCAAGAAAGCTGGTCTGGACCATTCCCAAGAGATTCTTCCTGGAAACAGATAATTCAAAACAATTGTCTGGATGATGGTTCATGGGATAACCACAAGCATTTGTATCATGGGCCAAATATTTGAGGAACATCCACATCAGCTCCTACCAATGTTATTGTCTTCCATCATCTGTATCAGGAGGCTCCCTTGGGGTCATCGCTGTACTGGGAAGCAGTGGGGAGAGGGTAGTCGGGGCTCCACAGCCCTGAGAGGCTCAAGGCTGCCATGCAAAGGCTGCTGGTGCATACTGCTCATGGAAGACCACTTGAGGCAGCAACGTGGCCATTTCGCTCTACAAATACTTAGACTCTTGCCTCAACGGCCTAAATACAGGGTGTCCTGCTCCCATGAGTTTGGTCACTTCACAAATACAGGTGCTAAAGTGCAGCAATGCCAGAAAAATGCGCTCTGAAGCCTTCAGCCTCCCTGCTTGCACTTCCCATGTCCCTTCCTGTCTTCATGCCCAGCCCATGGTAACTGTGGCCCCAAGTGATTTTTCATCTGCTCTTTCCAGACAGAAAACCCACTGTGAGCATGGCTGAGAAAGCGAAGGGCTCCAAGGCAGTCCTTCTGAAGGTTTATTGTTTGGGAGGTAATCAGTGTATGAGGAGAAACAAGAGCCCTACAAAAAGTACAGAGAGTCAAACAGCAGCTGTAAAAATGAGAACCCCTAACAATACAACAAACAGAAAATTAGATTTCCCATTATTATGTCAAAGAGGCCAAGTTTTCAACCAGCTGTGGAGGAAATAAGGAGTTTATATTCTTTGCAGCTTCAGTGAGGACCACTGTATAAATTTCCTGTCTGGCTCCCTCTGCAGATTAGGAAAACTTTGGCAAAGAATATCTCCTTCCCTTCCCTTCCCTTCCCTTCCCTTTCCTTTCCCCTTCCCCTTCTCTCCTCTCCTCTCCTCTCCTCCCCTCTCCCCTCCTCTCCTCTCGTCTCCTCTCGTCTCCTCTCGTCTCCTCTCCTCTCCTCTCCTCTCCCTTCCTCTCCCTTCCTCTCCCTTCCTCTCCTATTTTTGTTTTAACTCATTCTTCTACTTCTGTAATTCCTCAATCTTGGACGTCTCTGATGGTTTCTGGGAAGGCCTGCATGCAGGAGACAAAAAAAGAAAGAAATCCCTGTGATGCCAGATGCCTCTTCTGGGCCTAGATAAAGCCGCAGTTTGCAGACTCATGTCAATATTTTTGGTTTCCGAGATAAGCATGTGATTTAGTCACTCACGGGTCCGAAGTTTTTCCATAAACACATATTATCATGCAAAAACTGACCTCTCTACAATTTTCATTTTAAATTGCAATGTGGTGACATGCAAATTTAAATTATTAAAAGAAAAATAACTGTTTCTCTTGCTCTTTGTGTTTACTTATCTAATCTGTGCAAGCAGAAAACACAGCATCTGTGTGCCTGAGCTTTTTCTATGTCTCTCTATTAATCAAGCAGAAACAGACCTCATGAGGGCAAGCAGCATCCTTGGCCCTGGGTGACAGCTGGAGTCGAGGCTGTTTTCCCAAGTGCTTCCAGCACCCCGTGACTGACAGCACTGGGCAGGGAGAAAACGCACACACGCATTCAGCAGATTACAAGCCAGGTATATGAAAAATGAACCAGGCATTTCATAGTCATTAACAAGCTGCTCAACAAAGTGCAAGCTCCTTAAAGCACTGTGAGAAACTATGAGGGATACAAGAAAACCCAAGACCAGGATTTTGAGATTATTAGCATGAAGCTCTTCTTGGTTTTCACATAGTCCAGCCACAGACAGAACCAGTAACGCCAACTCTGCCTTCATTTCCAAAATTACAATACTTCGTTTCCTAATCCTACGACAGTTCCCTGCTGGCCCTTCCCCTCTGTTTGAACCATTCTGGCTCCTGGATGTCTCATCTTAGTTTCTTGGAATAAATAGCAAATCTGACAACTACCAGACAACTCACTTGCCCTATTCCAGCATGCTTGGAAGCATTACGGGAGCATTTCAGGCATTCCCTTTGCTTGAAATATAGGGAAGAGTATTTCAAGTTTCTTTGCTTGAAGGGCGGCAGTATGGTGGAAACTGTGATCACAAAGAGCTGAAATTCATTTATCATAAATCTTGGTGAATTATGAATGTGGCCTATCCCAGATACTTTTAATTCTGTAACCAGACAAACCATTTCCCCTGCCCAAGTTACCCTGTGTGTTTCCAGGAGTGTTGTCCTCTACTATTACATATTTGCGTATCTTTCCATATCCCCTGTGCTCCAGGGTTTATCCTCCTCCTTGGCCTCCTGGGATTTGCCATGGCACACAGGGGATGGCCCCTCTCATCTGCTGCCAGAGGGCTGCCCTGTCTGCTCGGGGCGAGGGTGGCTGCAAGGGACGAGGGCAGAGGGAGCCGGCTGGGCCAGAGGCTCATGGCACAGTAGCTGCAAGTCCGTCATTAGCAAGGAGACACATCTGCCTTAGGAGAGGCCTGTCAGCTCCAGGGTCTCCCAAACCCATTAACTTTGTGTGAGCAGCAGCCTCATTTGTTTACCTTCCCCAAAGATGAAAAACAGAGCGAGACTTCGCAGCACTCAGATCCCCCTCTCTTTTTTTTTTTTTTTTTTTAAGATTTTGATTAATCATGAGGCATTTTGGCAGCCTTCTCAGATGCTCCATAACCCCTGTATAATCAGTCAGCTTCTAAGTGCTTCTCCTGCCTGGTCACAGCCGGCATGGCTTGAGTGCACGATGGGGCCTCGTGGGCCTCAAGGTGCTGTGGGCAGGGAGCTGGCGCCACTCAGGAGTCAGCATCAGAGGGCAGGTCTGGTGACAAAAGTCCGTATGAAGATAAAGAATATAGAATAACCTTCATTTGTATTCTGCAGTGTCACAAATTGCTTTTTAGTCTCAAGGGATGAAAAGAGCCAGACTTCATGGATCTGGAGGCCATCATCACTACTCTTAAAGCTACAGGGCAACCATTGGAAAAAGTTGAGGAAGTGTTGCCAGAGGCTATAGAGGGGAAAATGACCCAGTCATGCAGACATTGGCTCCCTCAGCTCCCCAAGTGCCTCTGCAAGGTCAGGCGAGCTGCCAGGAGGGAGAGCAGTGAGCTCAGGAGCACTCTGCCTGTGCCTCCGTCACCATCTCTGTGATGATCAGGATGGGCTGTTGAGCGAGCCTCTCCACGTGCCATGCTTTGGTTGGAACCACAGAGGCATGCTGGAGGATGCGGAGAGGGTCCCTTTCAGAAGGAGGGATGTGCTCCAGCAGTGCACCCTGTGTGCTCCAGCAGAGAAGGCACCCAGAAATGCCTAGCTTGCAGGCATGGTCCTCAGCACAGGCTGTTCCCACTCTGTGAATTGCCTCGTATTGGGCCACGCTGAACAGACAGTGTTGGGTAGTCAGTGCTGACTTGGTCAAAAAAAGCCTTTCCTTTCCCCTGTGCGAAGGGCAGGGCTTGTTTAGCACAAGAAGCTGCTGGATGGTATCTCTGGTCAGCAAAACACCTTTCTTGTGTTTTATGGAGAGAGCAAACTGCTTCACAAAAGCATAGAGAAAATGGAAAAGTGATCCTGTTGTGCAGAGTGTTCTTTTTTTCTTATACAGAATGGACGTGGCATTTTGCTTTCTCTCCTAGACCTTTCCTCATCTTTAGCAGGAAAATTTAACAGTCTTCCTTCCAAAAAGTTCATCTCAGGAATATGCTTGAAGAGTTTGCTTCACAGACGTAGAAAAATGATATAGGCCACTGATTAGCTGAAAAAGGCAAAAGCAACCATGCCTGGAAAGTCAGGGTAAGCAAAAATTGACACAAGAATAAAAGAAGAGAGCTTCCAGAGAACAATATAGCAGCATGCCATTTATTTGATCTTTTGCTGTTTATCAGAATTGAGAGAAATGTACCAGTCACTGCTGTTTGCAAGCCCGTTTAGAATTGCCACACTTCATTTGGGAACATCAGGTTTCCACCATCCACGTGTACCTGCCTCTTGATTTACCTCAACGATAATCACTCAGGCTATTCATGTGATACAAGTGCAGTATCAGAAGTTTCACCTCACTCTCCTTCAGTAACTGGCTCAGTAGCTACAACACCTACCTGTACAGCACCTTTTTCTACCAGCCTACTTCATACATCGGCTACCATGGGTGAATAGTCTTCCATGGTCACCTCTTTACCAATTTAATTTTTTTCTTCTTGTTTCACATTGACACGAAGAAAAATATAATAAATAAGATCCTTTTTGATGTATGGCTTTCAGATGCTGGCTGACTGGCTGTTGTACTCCCAGGTTATACTTAAAAGTGTAAGCTTCTGCTTTCTTACTTTTCTGTTTCTCTTTCACTCAGAAGCCAGCCCATATTTATACACTAACTGTCATCATATATTAGGTGATATACAGTCATTTTTTTTTTCTGCCAGAGATAAAATCGTCTGTCTCTCATTCATTCATTGTTAGAACTGAATGACATGAGAATGGTAACAGTAGAGTGGGTGAATAAGCAGCTGACATGATTGCAAATTTCATGCTAAATGGCAATTAGTCATGAAAAGAGGTGTGTTCAGATAATCATTCAGTTAACTGACATGCAGACAACTCATAGTGGGTGTCCTGGGATCCCTTTTCCCTATAGTTACTGAGTAATCAAACAAGTAAAGGACTACTTTCTTTGAATTTTTCCTTAATGGTGGTATACATTACTTGCAAAAATATGTGAATGTTACTCTCTAACTGGATACCAAACTATTTTCCAAGGAAATACTTAATACCCTCCACTGTGAAAGACTGTGTTTATTCTGCAGCTATCAGAAGTAGGATAGCTCTATGTGATGTTGAAGATATGGAAGAGATGATTGCTCTGCTTTCCAGATCTGATCTGGAGTTGCTCCAGACAGAAGATGAGGCAGACTCTCTGCAGCCAAGAGCTGTACAGTTGGCACTGATTTTTCTCAAAGGACTCTCAAGCTGGTGGAATTGACTATTCATGCTTTAATACACTTACAGAAGTAGAATAAAATACTCTTTTCTTCTGTATGTTGCTGTCTTTGTAACCTTGTTAAACTTGTATCAGACTCTGCAGATCATTCAGCTACTTTCTCATGTCCATCGCTAGAAAAACATCAAGGCTATGCTAAACCATTTAAAAACACTAAGGAGACAGTGGAAAATCATTGACGAGTGACTCTTATGTATGTGTAGTTTGCTATTTTCATGCTGCCATCTTCCTCTCGCTGCTGGTACACACAGAGGAATAGCAGAGCAGACAAACTAAAGCAAGAAATGCACTATGCAGTTCTCTCTTTGAGCTCCTGCTATGCAAATGCTGCTACGTGTCTTTTTTCAAAAGGCTGATGATACTTTACAGTACTCAGCACTGTGTATTCTCTAGTGTGCTGTGCTCTTACTTTCTATCTGAAAGGCTGAAATTAGCGGTATGGAATGATTCTCAAGCTTTCTAAGGCTGAAAACAGCCAGTTTAATAAAGTTAAAGTTTGGGACTTCCCTGAAACTTATCTTGAATCCTCCTTACCTCTTCAGTCATTAGTTCCTGTTTGGAAAAGTTGGTTCTGGTTTCCTCAGTGATTTCCGGTATTTCCTGGCTATGTCTCTGTTAGGGCTACCGTGACAAACCAGCACACCCAGAATGCTTCCACAGATCTCATACTGGTTAATGTTTCCCATAAAAGAACTAAAAAAAAAATGTTGTTTATTCCTGTTTAGAATCTCAGAAAGGGTTTGGTCTTCCCATTGTATGTGAAAGGGGAAGTCTGCAGTAGAAAAGATCATTGATTTCTAGGTTCGACTGCTTTATTGAGAAAGTAAAGGTAGGATGCAGCTCATGGATTAGGACGCTCATGCCTACAGGCAAGCTAGATGTCTAACGCCCATTACCATCCTTAGAGATCTAGCCCATACATTCAGCAGAGCAGGGAGTTATTTCAGGTAGGCAACGCAACATATGATCATCCAGAGAGCTCTCCACACTCCACTGATGTGTTGACCGATCTCTGCTGATGGTGGCAGGAGCTCAGATACCTACTTCACCTGCAGAGACCCTGCATTAAGGTGTCTGTCTCTGGGAGCTGAAACCCACTCCAGGATTTAGAGCTAGATCTTAGCACCTCTCACAAGCCGTCTCCAAGAGGACCTGGAGAGCAAGGCTTGGAGCACACATGGTTGCCCCATCGCACCCTAAGGTAAAAACTTCCAGTGTTCCTACTACTCCAAATCAGCTGTCTATGTGTGTGTCATCACCCTAATAGACTTGTAATTGCAAACATATGTAACTCACTCCTCAGTGACAGATAAATAACGAGAGTATCCAAGTGTGGACCTCAAGATGTGGATAGTAAGAGCAAAGCTCCATTTAGAAAATTGGAAACAAGGGATTGCCATTTGAAACAAATAAAATATGTCACCTACATTAAACCAGCAGCCTAACACAGATTTAAACGCATCTGAATGACTAGAATGAGATGGAAAAATCAATTATACGTTCTACAGAATTGAAATTGAGACCTGGCTGGAAATCTTCCAGTGGAAAGTTTTCTGCTGTAAAATGCTGACTAGAGTTAATTGCCTTAAGGATACTTTTGGCCTTCAATAAAAAAAAAAGCAAATACAATTTTAAATTTTAGTAACACTGAACAGCTTTCTATGTGGAAATCATCATTCTTCGTAATATAAATTATAATATATATGTATATCTCCACAACAGCCTATATCAATCAAGTTTTTCTTTTTTGTTAGCACAAGATGTTTTAACTGTCTTGTATTTTTTCACAATTAGAATTAATTTACAATATTCATTCTGGAAGAAGCTTGAAAGCTGTAAAATGGTCTCTGCAAGAAAGAAATCTAGCTGCTGGATTAGCTGTTATTTTTCTCCACTGAAATAACCTTCACCTACTGACTTGTCCCTTTATTTATATAAGAACATATTTCAGTTTTTGAAAGCAAAGGACTGTTGTTCAATAGGACATTCTTCTCACACCTTATAATATATCTTTATAGGAATGCAAAGAAATTTTATTTTCTTGATATAAACTATGTTCCCACAATAGTTATATGATAAACATGTGTCTGAGTAACTTGGATTTATTAAGTCTTGCTGGAAGGTTTGAAAAGCTACATTATATTATTTATTGGATTTATATTTAATTTTCTTCTATTTGTTCATCCCTAAGACTCAGGCTGAACATTTCCGCAGTCTATATGGCATTCCTAATGAAGACAAGAAAAAGATTTACATTTTTTAATCTTGCGTCTCATTTTTCTTTTTAATTTATGTAGATAGTAATGAAAAAGTATGCCCCTAGGACATACCCAGAACTTCTCTGACATTACGTCAGCAAGAATTGTATAGTTGAGGATAAATAAATGGAGAAAACCGGTTTTGCTGTGCTTTGAAGAGAGACAAAAGAAAAGAAAGAAAAGAAAAAGAAGCCAAGGAGAGGTGACATTGCTTTAAAGAAGTGATAGTAATGGCATGAGGAAAAACAGCCAGTGCAGGGGAGAATGGTGAATGGAGGGTAGTGAATGGCTTGGCTGAAAAAAGGGCTCCAGGCACAAGAAGAATACAAAAAGAGTGGAAACTATGTGAATTAAGCATAAAGACAGAGAGGAGGCTGCAACACAACAGAGATGCCTCAAAAAGCTTCATGACCATGGTATCTTTGCAAGTGGTTGGTTGCCTGCAGCCTTAGAGAGACTGGGTTCCTATGTGGAAATTGTACCTTTCCTTAGACAAGTTAATATGGTGGGAAAATGAATGAGCTGTTCAACATGCAGCTTCTTGCTCAGAGGATAACAGCATAGATCAGGGCACGACCACATGAAGTAGTGGCTAGCGTAACTTCTATGTAAGAAAAAATACTGTTGCAGAAGGAGAAAGATGGAGGAAAATCTAGGTTCACAGCTCAGTAAGGATGCAACTGTTGGCAGACAACTTGATTTTTTTGTATGCTTCTACTATCAGTCTTTGCTGCAAACAAATAGCCAGCGTGATTCATATAGGTGAGAAAAGGCAAGGCTTTTGTCTTTAGTGCTTAACAGAAAAATTAAGGAGCACTGAGATATTTTCAAAACTGTCTAACAAACCTAGGGTCTGAAAGGCTGAAAAAATAACAGATTCATTAACTGAGATTTCCAAGCACTTCTGGAGAGAAGTCCAGAAGAACAGGAGAGGTCTGCTATACCTGAAGAGAGAGCAATTGTAGTGCCCATCTAAGGAGGAAGAGCATGGGACTACAGGCCAGACAGCTTAATTTTAATCTTCTGGAAATTTTTGAATCCATATCAAGGAAATACACAGCACTCAGCATGGATTTCTCAAGAGTAAATTGTATGAAACTAAACAAATTTCACCCTGTGACTGTGTTGCTGGCTTTGTGGGTATGGGCAAAGAGCTGGGCTTTAGCCTAACGTTTAATGCTTCATCTTGCCATTTCCTAGAAGGGCAGGGAGGTGGTGGAGGGAGGGAGTGGGCATCTTCAGCAGCAGGTGAGACAACAGTCTGTAGGGAATGACATAATCCTCA
>NW_010583321.1:287147-300891 GCF_000705375.1 Tinamus guttatus
CCCAGTTGTCCAGTGTGTCCAGGTCCCTCTGGATGGCAGCGCAGCCCTCTGGGGTATCAGCTACTCCTCCCAGTTTCGTATCATCAGCAAACTTGCTGAGGGAGCACTCTGTGCCTTCATCCAGGTCATTGATGAATAAATTGAACAGGACTGGACCGAGGACTGACCCCTGGGGGACATCGCTAGCTACAGGCCTCCAACTAGACTCTGCACTGCTGGTTATGGTGGCTGGGCTGTGCGCTGTGCCATCCTTCCAGTTGCTAATCCACTTCAGCGTCCATTCATCTAACCCACACTGCCAGAGCTTGCCCAGGAAGATGCTGTGAAGGACAGTGTCAAAAGCCTTGCTGAAATCAAAATGTATGACATCCATCACTCTCCCCTCATCCGCCCAGCCAGTCATTCCATCATAGAAGGCTATCAGGTTAGTCAAGCATGATATCCCCTTGGTGAATCCATGCTGATTACTCCTGAGCACCTTCTTATCCTCCACATGTTTGGAGACAACAGCCAGGATAAGCTGCTCCATGACTTTTCCAGGGATGGAGGTGAGGCTCACTGGTCTGTAGTTGCCTGGTCCTCCTTCTTGCCATTTTTGAAGACCGGCGTGACATTGGCCTTCTTCCAGTCCTCTGGCACCTCCCCCATTCTCCAGAACTTTTCAAAGATGATGGAGAGCAGCTTAGCAATAACATCCGCCAGCTCCCACAGCACTCTGGGGTGCATCCCATCAGGGCCCATGGAAGTCAAGTTTCCCTAAGAGCTCTCTGACCCAATCTTCCTTTACCCAGGGCAAGTCTTCCTCTCTCCAGGTGCCTTCTCTGGTTTCGAGGTCTTGGATTCCAGAGGGCTGCCTTTGGAAAACACCAAAAAAAGTGATTATTATTATCTGATTTATTATTACAAAAAAAAAATATTATTTTGCTTTCTGCCCTTGTCCTGCCCTGAACCCACATTACATTTTTCCTTGTATGATTGCTGTCAAGTACTTCATAGCACCTTCTGTGTGATGAGTGGTTTTTAATCCTGAAAGGTATTGAGATTCAGCAGCCCATTTTGCCAGAGGAGACAACCTTTCCTTTGAAATTACTTTCAGTGGTAGAAGGCAGAGAGGGGGAACTGTTGTTATGCCCACTTTGCAGACCAGAAGCTGAGAAGACACAGAGAATCCAGATTCCACAGAAACCATAGCAAAGCTTACCAGCTGAACCCAAACCTGCCACGTCCCTGAAGACTACAACTACCCTGTTAATTCTGAGGGCAGAATACACTCACGTACCATTGACAGGCCTCAAGTCAGCAATCGCCATTTTCTCTCTTTCTCATGGTGAGAGAGTGCAGGAGAGATCAGGCCGAGCATAAATCTTATAAGCCCAGGAATTACTCCAGAGGTTCAAGCAGCCTAATGAATCCTAAGTTTAGCTCTCCACATTGCAAGCTAATGAGCCTTCCAAAGCTCCCCTCAGGTTATCCGGAGCCACTCCCCAGCCAGGGATTTAATTCTTTCTGTACACTCTGAAAAGTCTATCTGATATTCTACCCACAACTTTGCTTCAGGCTACTTGAAGCTATTGTTTGGGGTTTCTCTTTTTCTAGTCTGTTAATTATACCTACAATAGCAAACTACCATTTGTGATGTAAAAGTAGATGTGATGTGTCTCTAAGCCATAGCACTTCCCATCTTTCGCTTGGAAAGCTAGCAGTTAGCAGCCACAGGTAGCAAATAATGAGCTCTGCAGGTATGGCTTTGCTCCCCAGTTCAAGGGAGACACTGGAGATACTGGAATGAGTCCAGCTGCGGGCTGCTCAGATGATTTTTGGACAGGAGTATCTCTCATATGAGGAAAGGCTGAGTGAATTGGGCCTGTTCAGCATGGAGAAAAGGAGACTTAGGGGGTGGATCTTATCAATGTGTAAATATCTGCAGGCCAGGTGTTGAGAGGAAGGGGACAGACTCTTCTCAGTGGTGCCCAGCGATATGACAAGAAGCAACCGCCACAAATTGCAGCACAGTAAGTTCTGTCTTGACTGTAAGAGTGACAGAGCAGACAGAGATCTGTCTCTGCAGGCAGCAGGGATCCGCTTGCAAGGTGTGCAGACACCTTTGAAAATTCAGACTAAAATGCAAGCACTAAAAGGCAGTACAGAAAGTAACTGCAGCTTTGGTTTCCTGCTCCCACCGCTTCTGAACACCTCACTGCGGCAGGGCAGGCAGCAGCAGGAAAAGGGAATGGGCTTAGAGCGAAGAGGTAGAGGGAAGGCCACCTTCCACGGATTCCCTGTCAGGTGATGTGCTTTCCTGGGAAACCACCAACTGTGGTCACCACGTCCTTTCTCACAGGGCAGACAGAAAAACAGCCGTTCTCATTTTTGCGGTTCACACCTTCACAACCATTGGAAACATTTACAACTATTTCAAATTTGTGATAGCTCGCTCTGAGTTTCCTTTTTTGCTGCCAAATGTAATAAAGTAAGTGGTGGCCACACGGTAGAGCTTTCCCCGCTTTGCTTTTCATTTTTCTATTTGCAGCTCTAACTTTTCAAGACATAACAAAAATGAGGAAGTTCTGAAAAGGTAGAGAACATCAGAAGAAAAATGAAAAGAAAAATTAAGAGCAGAGAGAAGAACCAGGTTACACATTTTCAGTGAAAGAAAACTAGAAAAGATGAACAAGGTCTGATCTGACAATTGTCTTTTTTTTATAAACCCGAGCAGACCGGCTAAGGATTACAGGCCTACTCTGATTCAGTGCTTGTACCCCAGGCACAGGCTCATCCCTCTGATTCCACTGGCCGATCAGCTGAACAGAGGCACAAGAACATCCCTGCGCCACAGTCACAGACGTGCGTGCTTCACGGGAGCCGGCCACTTCGTTGGCCAGCTGGTCTGCGATCTGGGCCAGTGGAGTCCCCTTCGTAAAGGTTTTGGAAGCCCCTTCCAATCCCCTTCCTACTTGCACAAGGCAATCCCCTTTTCCCACAAAATTTAGAACCCAGAAAAAAATATCCACCAGAGGAAGTCCCTTGGCAGAAAGGTTGCTTTCTACAGCTGGGTGAGAGAAGGTGTTTTACAGTCCAAACTGTAAGTTCGCAAAACTCTCTTGCCGCGATGACCAAAGAAGGGGCACGCTGGCCTCCTGGTAAGCAGTGACGAGGCCACACGGTGGCTGCAGACGTGACCAACGTGACACGGCTGCGGGTCTGGGGCCCTCGGGGGCCTTGGGCCGGGCGCAGGGCAGGGCTGGAGCCACTTCCCATCCCGCAGCTCTGCTGGCCTCCGGCTCAGGTGCAGTTTAGAAACATGGAATTACCTCCTTTTTATGTTTAAGGTGTTTCTGCCTGCTTTGAAGTGGCTAGTAGAATCTTTGATTTGTAGAAAACAGGGTCTTGGCAATCGCTTTATATTAAAAACCAGTCTTTCCTATGTCACTATTGCTTGATGCAGGAAAGAGTCCACTGTGATCTGGCAAACAGCAAGGGGAGGTGAAGATGAAAGACGTGACGAAGGAGTCAGCATTTTTGAGCATTTGCCTCTGACCAAATAAATCGAGAGTAGCGGCATTGCTGGGAAGTAAAATACTGTAAGGGAATTTACAGGGCAACATCTGTTTCAGTGTCAGAATTCATTAGTGAGGGGAAGGGGAACACAGGTACACCAGAGGGATTTGAAACATCTGAGATTACAAGGAAATGTGTCACTCAGCGTCCATTATTTTCTGATTCTTGCAACTTTGCTCAGCAGATCAAAAGAATGTGAGTCCAGCAAAAGGGTGTATGTGAAGCTTAAAAGTATTATGGTGCTCATTATCCTTCATGCGATCCTCTTTAATGATTTGTTCTCTGGCCATATAGAGGATCACAAATGTTATAAAAGTGGGAAATGTTAAGTTAAATAACAGTCTGGCATGGTGATGTAATCTATACAATAAACAAATGTCAATGCAGAGCTATAAATAACCTTTTTATCACAATCTTGAATTGATCTGATACCAGATGTACACACACTTCATGAAAATTCCTCTGCTTTGAAGAAAGAGGACAATAACCTGAAATATAAAGCTGGATAAGTTATATTTGTGCTTTTCATGGGTAATATACATTGCAGGCAAGAGGAGGCAGGAGCCTTCAAGGAACTCGTCGTTTTCCCCTTGTCTTTTCTGCAAACAAAGCCCATACCTCTGTGCCAAGCATGACAATATCTTGGGAGGGTGGAGGCTAGAAGAAACACTCCAGGCTGACAAAGATCTCCCCAAGAACAGTCTGGTCCTTATGGCTATAGAAGAACCTTTATAAAAAACATTGTATCCCCTATATGAGTTATATCTTTTCTAGTTTACACAGGGAAGCTCCAAAGTTCACATGCCAAACATCTCCTAAAGCACCCAAGCTCTTTTCCTATGCAGTGCAAAGTGTGAAGTATGTTGTGAAGGTCCACAGTGCATAAACATAAAACCATGATTACATAGCAAACTCAGACAGCTAAATCTGTTCTTTTCTTCCAAAATCCCTTTCTAATTCTGTTTCTATGAGATATTTCTGTCCAACAGAGGCTTTTACATTATAACAGTTACATTAAAAAACTAAAGAAATCATGTTGCATCAGTCCAGCAGTGTCTTGGGGCCAGCTCAAGCCAATGAGAATCTTTCCATTGACGTCATTAAGCTTTTATTCAGGCTCTTAATCTGCAATCAATCAACCCTTAATATTATTCTGTGCAGAACACCATGCCTTCTTTTGGTGATATAAAATAAGCAAGACCGAATGCTAGATGCAGCTACCAGTGCTGGCAAAATTGCCTGGGTCAGAGTTGCATTTCCAGTGCGTCTCAGTCAGGAGTCATCCTGAAATACAGAGTCTTGCCGTTTCTCTTGTGTGCATTGCTCTGGCTGGAAGTTTTTACTTTTGTGTTGTGTTGACCTGTGCAGGGCCATGTGTGCTGGGGAGCCTGGTCCTGTGGGTGCTGAGCGCAGTGTGGGAGCTGCCGGGGCAGCCTGAGCCATGGGCTGCCCCAGCAGGCGCTCAGTCCTTCTCAGAAGCAGTGCTGGGACATTAAAACCTCCTGCAATAGCATGCGTCTTACTAACAGTGCCATGAAACAGCAGTGAAGTGTTGGAAAACTAAAGATATAAACCCTGTTCTTCCTTGCCTCTATCAGCACTGTGTTAGGCTCAGCTCGGCGCTGTTTCTGTGCCTGATGCTTGCAACTGTGGCTGAAATTCCCTGGTGGGGCAATGACTCCCTGCAGCCTGCAGTGATGGGATCCTTCTTGGAGTGCTGTCTGGTGCTGTGGACTTCCTCAGTGTTTGTTTCCTGGGTGTCTTTCAGTGTTCCTGCATCACCTCTCTGCCATGAATGGAAGAGGGGCTGGCTGTCTCCCGCTGTGGGGCAGTTGTGAGCGACTACATACAGCCCGATAAATGTCACCCCAGGACTACAACGTGAGTTTGTATAGCATAGCTGTGTGCAACTGAGATTTTTAAAAATGCAGCTACAGAGAAGAAAAGGCAGAAAGGAGGAACCGAATAGCAATGTGGGTGTCTGAAGGGCAGCCTGGGCAGGCTGGACGCTCTGAGGTTCCTTGGGAGAGCAGTGGTAGAGGGGAAGGCTGCAGACCCGAAACAAGGCAAGAGGGCAGTGTGGAAATGGACTCAGCAGCAGTCACCAGCAAGAGCAGAGGTGGGAACGGTGTCCTGGGACTTCTCGCTGTGACAACCTAACAGTTGCATTGGAAACCATTCAGCAAAGGCTGGGCTATGCTTCCTTCAGTGACTAGATGTCCCCCAGAATGTAATGATAAACCAGACAACTGAGGAGACCACCTAAGCCTTAAAGAAAGATGGAGCTTCAGGTACCCCCTGCAGCTCAGGGCATCAGAGTCTCTGTACCGCCTGAAGCCTGAAGGCCAAAGTGGCAGATTCAGATGGACCCAGATCCACATGGTAGGTCCAGATTCATTATCCAGGGAATGTCCAAGCCGTCTGATATAGAAAGTAACCCATGAAGGAGTAAGCATTCATTCAGGTTCTTCAGGCCTCCATTTGAAGCAGCCTGGGCTCCCCTTCCCTTCACGCCGTGACTGCAGTGTGTGTGGTTGGGACAGTAGCCTGAGGATGCAGTGCTCAGGGCTGGCCTGCCTGGCCAGGAGAGGCAGTCTTCCCTAAACCCATCAGGAAACACTTGCCAAACACTGACTATTACAGGTCTGAAAGGCAGCAGAGGGTCATGGGAGGTCAGGGAGAAAGGAAAGGAGCAGCCAAGCTCAGCAGTAGGGTGGCCAATCTCCATGAGGACTTGCCACACGTCTCTGCTCAGCTGCCAGCAAAAGCTCCTTCTTCCTTGGCCAATGGAGGTGCATAAGAGTCGCTGCAAACTGACACTCGTCACCTCCTAGCCCTGCCACAGGGCTTCTCTGTTTCACTTATGGCCTCTCCGCGTTGCTGCCTTTGGTGTGGATTGCATGAGGTATGGGAAAACTCATCCAAGAGGAGAAACCTTGCTCCATGTGACAGATACTGAGAGATTCCCTGTCCTGTCCATGTCCAAAGATAAAACATGAGCCTTCGGCGCTGGTGGTGCAGGGGAGAGTGTTGCTGGCGCTCAGAAGTAAACACTCATTCTTTATGTTTTATAAAGGACCTTGCTATATTAATAGCTTCTTTACAGTGCTAAAGATCACATAGTTGAAACCTAAGACATAATTTATGGTGAAGCCATAAATTAAATTATTCTCATCTCTCGTCATTCGTCATTCCTGGGAAGATATAAGCAGATACAAGTCACAGCTAGAAAGGAAGGAAGGAAAAAATGAGCAGTTAGAGAGTTCTGTTGTAGCTACAGCCACTCTGTGCTGTGAGTTATGTCAACAAGAGCAAATATATTTGCACATATTAGTAGCACATCCAGTATAAGCTCTTAGTGTGCAACTAGGTGAGGGACTCTAATGTTATATATTCTGCAGGGATATCCTGTATCAACAACACATGTCTCTGTTTCTGAATTATTGCTGAATATCCCAGGTGTTGTATAAGACTGAAGGCCTTTGCACTATAAATCACGTGAGAGCAATAATTGTAGCTTTTCACAATGAGAAAGCTTGTTCTGGAAAACCTTTCCCTCTCCAAGGCCCCTCCTGACTTTGGGTGGTTCGGGCCTGCAGTTCTCACTGCTTCTCTAGGCTGGAATTTACTGATAGAAACCGAAAACCAGATCTGTGCCTTGAATATGTATCACAGGTGTGAATATAACATAGCACTGCAGTAACGGTGCCCAGCCTAGGGCAGTGGGACCTTCTTTCGTGTTACTTATGGCCACAGGAAATTAAGAAGTTTAAACTGACAAAATATGATGTTATGTGCAGAGTCATGTTTTGATCAGCATTGCTGCTCCCTGGCTAGCGGCAGCGCTGCAAACAGCCAGACTGCTGTCACTGGTGTCCTGGCATTTCGGGGGTCCTTAGAGCCTGGCCAGCTGGACACGCAAGACGTTCAAATGTCAGCCCACAAGATCATTTTGTTGCTCCCAGCACTGCAGGAGGGAAAAGGGAAAATGCAAACTGAATGTAGTTAATGATGCACAGAAATCTAGATGGGAAAAAGCATCTAAAATAAGTAATTTTATAACATATCACAACTTTAAGTTAAATTGATTTTATCTGACTCATCAGTCTGCATTCAGAGGTTCATCATTTCTACAGCCTGAAAGGTCAGTATTTCCTCAGAGTTATAAAACCATTTAAAAATGCTGAAATTAAAACTGTTTAAATTATGAAATGCTAACCCGATTTTCCACCCTAACAGTGCAGCTTTGCTGACTTTGCTGAATAATCTCCCAAGCAGGCAGCTACGGCCTCCCGGGGCTGCACTGACCATGCCCGTGCTGGACTCCACAACCACGGAGGAGAGGGCCGGGGACGCAGCCCGGCCGGGCGCTGCGCGGGCCCAGCAGGGCTCCCCTGACCAGTCCGTGCCACTTTTCCTTGCCGCTGCCACCACCAGCTGAAAGGGGGCAAAAGCTTTTGAGGAAAATCCCAGCTGGAGCTCAGCAAGGGACTGCTTTGCTTCTAATTCACTGATGGGGAAAAGAAAACGCGAGGAGAAACCCTCTGCTCTGGGCAGAAGGCACGAGGAGAGCGGGGCCAGGCCCAAGCGCCCCGCCAGCCCTGCGGCAGGAGGCCTGCCCTGACCTGCACCTCGTATTTCTGAGCGCGGCTCTCGCTTTCGCCCCGGCAGGCAGTGCGTTTCGCCAGGGCTCGCGCTAGCCCCTGCCGGCACCTCAGCACGGCCCACGCGGCCGGCGGGGAGACAATCCCCGCGCTGGCTTTTTCACCCTTTCTAAATATATGGGCAGTGACAGGTGTAAAATTACACCAACCAGGCAATAACTCAGACCTTTTTGAGTGCCAATTATATGTCTTTTTACAACGTGGGGCCCCTGCCTGAACACATCATTTAGGAGAAAAATGTGTTGTAAAGAGGTATTCATTCAAAAGCATGCTATAAAAATGATTCTTAATATTGGTCTCACTCGTTTAATCTTTCCTTCTTTTCCTCTGTTCCTCCCCCGTTCTGGGATAAATGAGCTCTGGGTGCCCCGGGTTGCCTGTACAATCTTGTAGAGTTAGCGAATAGGCCATTGAAAATAAATATACATAAATCTTAGCCATGTATGGTCTCTAGCTGCAGAAAATGCCTTACAAAAGGCAGAAAGATGACCACCCGTATAAAAATGCTGGACACCATTATTCGGATGGCAGGGACTCAAACTACACAGTGCAGGCACAGTTTACAGAAGAGCTGCCTGCTAATTTAGCAGCACTGCTTGGCAGGCAGAGCAGCTCGCCGCCTCGAGCGTATGTGGAGACTATACAACATTCCACAGCCCGTGGTTGTTACCAGAAGTTTTAGCCTAGGTTGTGCAATTTGGTTAATAATAGGTAAAAATAGGTAGAGTTGGTGGAATAGCGCGATACTCCTGCCACTGAAGTGGCTTGTGCATCCTGTCAAGAGTTCATCGCACTTGGTGGCACTTGGTGGCATTATAGTTTCCAGTGTTTTCCTATAACTTCCCAAACTGTCGACAACTGGAGAACTAATGTGAAAACACAGTTCCTATGCAGACTTCCCAAAGTGTGGCACGAGCCTCTGGAAGTCACCTCACCTGCCACAGCCATCCCTCCTGCTGCTTCCAAAAGCTGCCCCAGTGACTCTCCTCTTTCTCCTTATCCTTCCAGTTGCTCGTGCTCAGGTGCAAGGAGCAAATGAGGCAGGAAAGTTGTGTTTATTATTTGTCTACATTCTGTGCAGCAGGAGGGGGAAGCTGCAGCCTTTGCTCTTCAAGAGAAGTGTGCAAAATGACTCAGTCTTTTTGTACACAAAAGTATGCCCATGCTCTTATTTATATATTTGTAATTAAGTTACATACTGTCATAATACTTTAAAATGCAGTAAGGTGGTACTATACTATCTTAAAATGATATTTTTATTTTACACTGTGATAAATTTCCATGTTTAAATGTGTTTATCTTTCTTAGCCAACCAGCAGAAATGCTAGACAAGAACCCAGACCCTAAAATAGTTGAAATCTATTGGATTTACAAGGAAGCACTTTGTCTTGTGGCACAGATATTTATAAGCAATCGTTTCACGTGTACCGCTATGCTAGACATAGTTCTCTTTTGCTGACGCTGTATTCCTAAGTCTGTGGAAGCTGTTTCTTTCCTTACAAGTCCTGTTTTAATAACACTTCAAGCCATTTGGAAATCTGCACTGCAAGCACAGTTCAAGGCTTTAGAAAGTAGCACAGAAGTTTGGGTGAGAAGGCAGTAGCCAAGCCTGGGGCTCGTGCAGATGTTTCTGTGCAGAGATATGTGTACAGTTATGATTAAGGTAGCCCTTTTAGTAAAAGAGCTGCAAAGCAAACTGAAAGGTTATACATTCCTACATTGGAGAGAAAAGGCACATTTGTCAGCACAAAGGAGCAGTCTGTGCCCAGCACCAGGCCCTTATTCCCTGGGCCGCTAGTTTCAGCTATCACCTTTTCAAGTCTAGAGTCTCCACGTAGGGTTCCTGCTGGTGAACTCAGGGCAAAACGGCCAGAGGCACCAGCTCCACCTCGACCTTTGCAGCACCCTGCGAGCCCCACGAGACCTCTGCCCTTTCTCAGCTTATAGAATAGGCTCATAGAATCATTATGGGTGGAAAAGAGCTTCAGCATCATCGAGTCCAACCATAGCTTACCCCCAGAGCCCCGGTTCTCAGGCAGCTTCTCTGCAGCCAGGGATGATGAGAGGCTTCCTGAGCGCTTTTCTTCAAGTTCTTCACTATACAGCTTCCCTTGCTGCTCCCGCCCATTTCCAAGGGCTGGGTTGAAAGATCATCCTTTTATGCCAATCCCAACTAAAGCAACATGGTTAAAACAGGGTCGGGGGGATATCAGCAAGCAAAAGCAGCAGCCTGGCTTCCCTGGGGGAACACACTCTGCATGGAGCCAAGCCATGGGGCCAGCAGGAGCGCTGGGAGAGCCAGCAGGGCCTGAATCTGGGAGGTTTCAGGTATTTTGGGCCCCAGCTGGTTCAGATGTACCGAACTGCTGGAGAGCGGGATTAGGCATGTTCAGATACCGAAATAAATACCATCAGCATAGTGGTGCAGGGGTTTTCAGGCACTTCATCAATTAATGGCTCTTTGAGGGAAAGCCTGTGGCTAATTGGTTTATAAAACTGGTTTTTGACGTTACTTCCAGTTTGATCAGATTAGAGGCAGGATGCAAAGTGCACTCATGAAAGGAGATTTTAATTGCTACAAGCAGGCAGCAAAAAGACTGCATTAGCTGCTTGTCATACCTGTGTGCCTTGGAAAGGCCAAATCCCGCAAATGCATTTCCACAGATATATTCTGTAGGAAGTCCTGGCATCTGTTTGGATCTGTTTGCACGATAACCCATGAAATAATTATGAGCTTCAGGCCCATGGAGATTACTGGCATTGGAGGCAGTTCAAAATCTGAGGAAAAAATGCCTTTTATCAAAAGGATTTGGCTTGTTAGTGTGATTGGGCCAGCAGATGGTAAATACCAGCTTGTAATGCAGTATAATGCAGCTTGCTACAGAAAAAAAAAACGTAGCATAATTTAATATGAGGGCAAGGAACCAATCACCCAGAGCAATGAGCAGGGAAGGGATTGAAGATATTATGGAAAAATCATTGAAACCATCAGGCCAGCGCACAGCTGTGGTAATAATATTTGTTGTATAGCAGAAGAGGCTGTAAGATAGGAGGACTTATTGTAAAAGGAATTAGCAAGGGCCCCGTCTGCCCAGAGCCCCACTCCATGTACGGGGCCGTCCATGTCTCCGGCTAAGCAGATGCAGCTCAGGGTGACAGCACAAGGAGCAGGGTGGAGGGGCCAGAAAAACGTGTTTAACTACCACATTAACGAGAAGCAGCTGCCTAAAAGGTGGTTTCCAGAGCCATGAGGAGGATCATCTGGCAGGACAGTCTTCCCAGGTAGAGAGGAGAGCAAGCAAGGAGCTGAGTTCAGATTTGTAAAGGTCAGGCCTTGGTGTTCTTACCTGGGCACAATTCTGTGTGTTTTTAGGTGTTTCCTGTTGTTTGTCTTTTTCTCTTAGCAAGGTGTAAGCCAGAGCAAACCATGCAGCCCTTGCAGGCTATCGTACCATGCAGGGTGGCTAGCATTGCTGCAAGCTTTCCAGCAGTCTCTTCTGAAACCTGCCTGTCCTCAGCCACCCTTTGCAGAGGAAACCATCATCCTGAAATTTCGCAAAATCTGCAGGCTAGATTTCCCCAGAGAACTGTGGAAAAATCTCTAATTATTTAATATCATTATTCTAAAATGTTTGCTGAAATTATTTCTCAAACACCCATGATTTCCTGATTAATTAAGCAAAAGGGTTTAATTTAGATCTGAATGTGAAGCCGAGGTTCCTCTGCCTATGCCTCATGTAGAGACCCCCAAAATTTGCAGACCAGATTATGCCAAGGTGCTGCAATGTGATGCATGACCTTGTACTCCAGCCTTCTGCACCAGGGCCCTTTTTTATCTTCAGTGGGACTGAAGATCAATGACGGACTGTGGGAGCTGCCTGAACAGGTATTAATGAAGTTTAGTACTGGCTTGGGCCACCTACAGTGACCACCATTTGATAGCCGAAAAAGCTATTATATTCCTCAAGAAACTGTGTAGCTAAAGTAACAGAAACCTCCACATCAAACACGAGTACACATTACTACCAAAAAAAGGCCACATGATGAGTGAGAGAGCTTTTACTACCTATTCTTTACAAAGGCTTATGTGTTTGTGACAGAGGCAAGGCAGCCAAGGAAATCTAAACGAGAAGATGCCAAAAAGCACTTGAAAGAGAAATACCCCAATAGCTGATAAAAAGCTAGATGAGAAAGAAAGGGTTTCGGGCAGTGCTAGAGGTCTAAGCAAGGGCAGCCCCTTCTTTTGTCTGATTTTTCCCAAGAATTGTGACCAGTGCATACTCTTAGTGAATTAACAGAGTCACATTGAAAGAAATACTTTCCTCATCACCATTTTTCCTTCTAAGGGAAATAGTGCACAGTTTCTTCACTGGCTAAAAGCTTAGAGTCGGAACAGGAGAGTGGTGCTCTTGCTGCTTGAGTTGAGGGAGCGCGACCCAGACTCTGCAGTGTCAACACAACGGAGACTGGGAAATATGTTCTTGCCACTGAAGACACTAGCGCCGATTCTGATTTCACACATGGAACATATCTGCTCCAAAAGCAGATGCCAATTTTATACGATCACTCTTTAGAGTAAAACCACGCTTTAAATAACAAGGGAGTGGGGAAGTGCATCAAAGATTGGAATGAAATTGCATGTTACCATGAACAAAGGCTTGAAGGACTCTGGATGCCTTCAGACTGAATCTATGCAATTTTCTCATAAATAGCGAGCGCAATAATGTCGCACACACGTATTTGTACATTTCTGGCATATAGAGAAACATAAGGCTTCCCTAACCTTCTCGCTCCCTTGGATTGGTTGCCAAGGGGCTTGTCCAGGCTGTGGGTTGAAAGCACTCTCCTAGAGCAAGTCCTCCTCTTCCCTGTGTGTCAGCATCCCTAGCAATGTGGGGGCCATCACCTGTGCTACAGCCCAAGGGACCACCACAACAAAAGCAACCAGCCTGGACTGGCAGTGGTGGAACCAACTGGAGTAGATGGGGACACTTCAAGCATGGCTTTCCTCGTGCTGACGATCGAGGCCCACTTGTTTCAGCAACATGGTCTTCCTGTCTGTCTTCCCCGAAGACTAAACGTCACAGAACCACCAGTGTCCAGGCTGCAGCCTTCAGTGCAGGCTCATTGCTTTCCCTGGGCTGTCTCCATGTGCCGTGTCCCCAGCTGCCAGGGAGCATGTGCTCTGGCCCTGTGCCCAGGCCGTGTCTGCAGGTCCACGGGGCTCATGGAGGGCTGGCACCGCAGGAAGGCACCAGATGCCCAACCTGCCTCCCCCCAAGGAAAGGGAGAGTGTTTCAGCTCTGCCCTCCCCTCCAGGCCAGCTAGACCTAGATAAAAGCAAAGCTCAACTTATATGAAAGAGACTTCCTTCAGGACAGTGCAGAGGTCAGGGACAGAGCAAGCCAGAAGTTATGGTCAAAACTGTGAGTCAAACTGAACCAGAACAATTCAAAACAGAGACACTCTGAGCTAGAAAATACAGCCTTGATTTACACCAAGTAGCAGCTGCCCCAATGTTA
>NW_010583321.1:300945-327975 GCF_000705375.1 Tinamus guttatus
GACCAGAAGATAATGCTTATATTGTAGTTGTACACTATATGCTACTGGTGACTTACCCTGAAATAATAAAACAATAATATTTAAGGAAATCAAAAATATGCTTTGTTTTTAATCTGTATTTCAAAACAATTATAAATAACATTTTCCGTCTGTATTTCTTCTGACTTCTCCTTCTACAGATAATTTTGAAAATAATCCATTTTATTCCTCTTCAGAAAGCATATTTCTAAACAGCTACATTTTCTGCAAAAAGTGAATGCCAAAGTTTGAAGGTTGGAGCTTGGAGCAAGAAGCCAAGCCAGCTCCTTCAGTGAAGGTGCATCCCTTGCCCACGGCATTGCTCAAGACTCCGAGACAGCAAAGGAAGGTCATCAGCCATGAGAGCTTCGTGGAGTCAGATATTTTGTCTTTCTATCTGTCGTCCCCAGCTGCTACCTCCAACAGCGGCAGCAGGATGTGCATGGGCAGCTTGGCCATGGTAGGTACAGCACAAACACAGACAAAAAGGAGAGTCTGGAGCACGTCCAGTGCAGCAGAGCACCACTGCTTTCATGTAGTGCCAGCTGGTTACCCAGACGCTTTGGGCTGCCTTTGATGCCTTTCTCCACAAGCACTTTCACCTGGATGGTACAAATTGCCTGCCCTGGTACAGCTCCTCCTTCGCAGCCGGATCACACCTTCCACAATTAAAGCAAAGTCTTCAGACAGGATCCAAGCCAGGCGGCTGGAGAGTTAATTTTTATCAGCTGCCAGATGGAGGCAGCTACGGCTCTGCCTGTGCCCCTCACGCCGTGCTGAGACAGGAGGCCTGTGGCCAGAGCCTCTCTGTGCTTCCACACAGCTGTCCTGCCCAGCAAGGTACTGAAGCAGCAGAAGAGGCCTCGTGTCAGCACGGCTGCATTAACGCTGCAGGCAGCAGTGCGGGGTAGCGCACTGCCAAGAACATCTCCTTCCACACTGCCCATGGTGTCACCTGCGCTTTGGCTTCAGGACACCCAGGAGAGCACATGGGGTTCAGAGGCTGGTGAAGAGCCTGGTTTGGATATGCACATGCTGGAAGGCTGCTTCCTCCCCACCTCGCACTGTGCAAGGCCTGCACTGCCTGTCCTCTCCTCATTAACTCCGGGAGAAATCCTTGGATGCTGACACTAAAGCTCATTACAGTTGCCAGGAGCAACACAAATGACCT
This sequence comes from Tinamus guttatus, assembly GCF_000705375.1. The sequence continues at coordinate 302,135 of NW_010583321.1, forward strand.
TGTAGCGAGCAGTTAGAGCGATTTAGCTCTGCTCGGCCTCAGACACATCATCCAGTCCTGATCAGATAGCTGACAACAACATGCAGCTGAATGGCATCACCATAAAATTGGCATCCCCAAAGGGACTCTTACTTTAACAACGTACTTCGGAATAATTACCACAAACAATTTAAAATGAAACTAAGAAAAATACCTCCCCACTTTATTTTAAGTGCAGCTGCTAATCTGCAGCAGTTCCCAGCACAATGGGTCCTGTGTGCTCTACAGGGCTTTGATTCGGTGTCTGCGCTTTCCTTACGAGGCCCCAAGGAGCAGAAAGAAGAGCACAGCTCGCTCCAGCACAAATCGAAAATCTCCCTTCTTAAGTTTTGACCATTGTATTTAGATCAATCTTGAAACATCTGCATGTTCCAAGTACAAACTGAAGCCTGGATGTCGGAAAGCATTCCTCCAACTATAAATGTAGGATTACAGCGACTCCATGCATCACGCAACAGGTGGTTAGATACCGTGAGATCGCGTTTCTGGAGCCACTCGTGAGTGCCAGGAGCAACCTAAACACAAGAAACAGAAAAGTCAAAGGAGTCCTGGGTTCTGCCAGGAGCTTTGCAGGGGCCTCCCGGCCCTGCCCTGGTTGCTCGGCAGGTGAGCGCTGTGGACCCGGCGCAGCCACGACTCGAGCTCCTGGGGCGCCCTGCAGCTGCCGGGAGGGAGCCTGGCTCCACATCAAAGCTCCCAGGGCTCATCTGGGAGTCGAGAAGCTATCAGGTACACGCAGTGCGGAGCTTAGCTTGGGGCTGTGCGATGACTGATCTGCAAGTTGCAGCAGTTAAAAGTAATCAAATCATTTCTTGACAGTGAATTATAGATCCCTTTAGGCTCCTGCTGTCATTTACGATGAGAGAACGAGAGTGGTCACTTTTAATGGAGCCGAGTTTGGTAGCAAGCTTCCCTCTAAGGAATGCTCCTCTTGGCAGCATTTTTTCTTCTTAGAGAATATTGAAAAGAGAAAGATTTTCTTTGTGTAGGGGAGAAATTTCCAATTACACTGAATTATATATAACAATAAATTCAGATCTGCATACATTCATGCACTTGCATAAAAAATATATAAATAATGTGCACACACCTATATTTATATAAAGCTTTTCTCACTAGATTAATTCAGTACAAAAGACATCTCAGATAATGGTCTTCACATTGCATTTGTTTCAGCTTTTGCAGCAGAAGGGTGAAAAGAAAATTATCTTAGAAATTTGTAGTAGGTTCTGCAGGCTTGTTTGGTTTGTCTTCTTTTGTGGTCCATCCAAGTTGCTGGGAAAAGGAGTCTGTCAGCCTCAGTTGTGCTGAGCACCATGTTAGGGGCAGTGTCATCACCCGTCACAGTCTCACTGCCCTGCAGAAAACTGCATGCACTCTGCACTGCGTGGGCCCGAGCCCAGTAGATGTAGAGTTAATGGTAGTTGCCCTGGCGTGAGCACGGCCACCTCCAATGTGTGCTGTAAACAGAAATGTGATCTATTTACTTTATCTAACTCCATAATCTGCTGCGAAGCTGTGACCGCTGCATGTAGAAATCTCAGATGAAGAAATTCTTTTCTCCCAGAAGGCAAACAAACAAAAGCCTATGATGTCCTCTCCTTCTGATATGACGGGTCTGCCCTGCAGCTGACCTTCTGCAGTCAGCAATCCCCAGAAACCGCAGCTGGGAAGCAACGTGCTTTGTGCCTGCACCCACCTGGGAGGCGCACCTGAGTGCCACTCACTAGACATAACTATTGCTAGATGCCTTAATGCATTTTCAGGGACCCAGGTTTAGAAAATAGCTCTGGAATTGCATGTTACTTCGGTTAGGGAAAAAAAAAAAAAGAAAAGGCATACTAAAAAAAAAAAAAAAGGATGTTCACAAATAATATAACACCCTTCAATGAAAAGAGGAAGGAATGCTGGCTGCCAGCCCGTGGAGCTCACTCTCAGGCAATTTCAAGATAATAGTTCATTCATTAAGCAGTATTGCTTCACAGCCACCATGATTTATGGGGATGAGAATCCCCACTTTACTCAAATGAGGTTCTGGGTGTGTTCAGCCCTGGAACAAGCCTCGGCTCTGCAACGTGCTCCCGGCTGCACATTGTGATTCCTCTTGCCCAAGGCAGAGCAGAGGGTGCAGTTCAGCCTGGCCGCATTTTGGGAGCCGCGGTTCCCCTGCATGACAAGCCTAAGAGCCTTCCCCTCCAGTCTCTTATCCTGGCCTTGTTTTTTAATGTCATATAAACCAAAGTGATTTTCAAACACAGAACTCATTTGGGCTGTTTTTTGTACTGGCTGTGATTTCCTGGTTTGCACTTTTGGATAGAAATTCTTCATACTAGGACAATATCCAAGAGTCTGATTTATTTGTAAAACTTCACACAAATGATTAAATATTAGATAAACACAAATATCTTGAAACTAGCTTATAAATAGATGTCTCAGTTAACAGTGCTACATTCCGACCCCCAAGGACATGGATTTCATTAGACAGCTTTAACCAGCCTATGTGGACAACCTTATTAGGAAAGGGGATTGCTCTGGGCCTGTTTGTGTTTTGAAGCATTCAAGCAATGCTTGAATTGAAGCATTTTGGCCATCACGTTTTTGGGGGATAGTATTCAAAAAGGATAGTTTGAAGATATGCTTGAAAGAAAAGAGAGAAAGAGAAAAATAGAATGAAAAAGTGGGTAAGAAAGAGAGAGAAAGAACAAGAAAGAAGGCAAGAGAGAGAGAAAATGAACAACAAAAATGAATGAATGAAGAAGAGTGATTATTATTTGCCTTATACTCCCATATGTAATTGACAAACAGCAAATTTAACCTTAGAAAGCTTCAGTGGAATAGATTTTAGAAAGCAGTGCACTAGCTCTTGTAAGGCACAGCTTAGGGCTTCTTCTGATCCTGTCACAGTTAGCAGAGTAACTTCACCTGACTTAACAGTGACAAAAGGAAGCAAGGACTTATGCACCTTTTTGCTGGGGCTTTTCAGAAGCTAGGAAATCCATCTCTGTTCATAGATTAGTCCAACAGCAAATGAACAATTGCTACTGGTTTGAAATCTTTCTCCTGTTGTTGCACCCAGAGGCTGTTGCTGGGCCTGAAGCTCCTTTCTGAGGAGAGCTGAGCAAACAAAGATAAGAACAGGCTGAATTCTGTGCCAAAAAGATCTGCAGCAGCAAACCAGGACACAGTTACAGCCATATTTATTGGGATTCCAGCACCATGACTCACGTGAAAATAGCTCTAAAAAGTATGTGAGCTGAAGAGGTTTACAGTTCAGTGATAAACAGACAAAGGAGAAGGATTAAGGGTCCCATCTATGAGAGATCCAGTTTAGGAGAGAACTAGTTCAGTGCAGCTTTGTTAGTTACTTTGCTTTTCTCTTGCCCAGCCCTGAGGATTATGTTTTTGGTCATTGATGGTGAATGCTACCAAGCAGGCCCTTAAGAGCTAAATGGATAACAACAGTTTAGCTTGGCTTTGTGCAAGCTAGCTGATTTTTTTTTTAATTTCCCACTAAGTCAAAATGGAAGTATTCAGTGACTAAAATGTAGTAGAGAATTAAACTATAAATTAGGATTTATCTTAGAGGATAAGGTTTCCCCAGGCTTTTATCCGGGTTTTGGTTAAAGCCCCTGCTATATTCACAAAACCCTCAAAAGATCACACTCATAAGGACTCTGAGCTTGGCGTTGCTGACTTCATTGGTGCTGTTAACTGAAAGCCCAGATGTCATTTAAGAACGATTCTAGCCCAGATACTTTAGAGTTTGGATTCACGTGAAGTTTGGGGAGCAGATGCAGGGTTTTGAGAGCGCTGCCCAAACTTGCCATATTTCCTTGGATTTGTATTGCCCAGGTGTTGTATCAGAAATCTGGATCAGGCCTTGGGGGCAGGTGGCTCTAGAAGCCACAGAGAATGGCTCAGAAAAGCATCTGAGCTAGGAATGAAGCACAATGAGCAACTCACTATTACAGAGAAAGGGCGTCATTAATACAGCTTCTGTGGAGGACAGTGCAAAGGGGATCGTTTTGCTTCAGTTAATGGTGGCAGCCTTTTCACGCTTTTACTTCTTTTTGGTCCCTTTCTTCCTCCTCCTACAGCTTCTCTGAGTGTGATCCAGACAAGATTTGCAGTGGGAAAAATAGAGGAAAAATGCAATTATTGATTTGGTCTATGAAAGTTTTGTCTGATTTCATGTAAAACAAATGGCAGCTTGTTTAACCAGCCCAGGAAACATAAATGCATACTTTGTTATTTGCAGCTCTCTTTGTAGCTCTGCTACACTGGAAGATCCTTATAGTATAAGACAACATTATCCTAAATAGTGTGAATTGTAAATCTCAGTGGCTGTATTACATTAAAAATCCCTGGGTGATGGCAAGCATTGCTGTTTGCCTTACCTAGGGAAGGAACTTCAGCCTCCCAGCTCAGCATCTCATTAATTTGTGTGCAGGTTTCCTCCTCCTTCTGCCCAATCTCCAGCTGCTGGCTGATGCCTGTAAGTATTTTAGGTAAGAGAAACTCAAGACATTTGATCAGAATCTGGTGCAGGGCAAAATCCCTCTCACCTTGTCTGTAGGTTAGTAGCCCTTTCCATTTCCAACCTGAGTGGTGAACTAGCAGATGATGAAAAATTTCCTTCTCACAAATAAATGACCTAGCAGAGGAAGATCTGCCACCACTAGGTATGATGTTCCTTTTCCAGGTGTGCACTTCCAGCCCAAAGTAAAGTAAATTCACAATTGATACCAATCCTTGATCTGGCTGTCCTAAATATCCTGGTCTTCAGTCAACATCCAAAATGTACTCTTTTATAGTTGAACTGGACCTTAAATGCCTACCACATTGTATCTACGTGCTAATAGCAGATTCTGTATGTGGTACTGGGCGGGTGCAGAAAGGTAGCTCCAAGCCATGTTTGCCCCCATTTGTCAATTATTTGACAACAGTCTTAGCCTAGCTGGGCTGAATTGGACTCTGCACTGGCTTGTGAAAGGAAAATAAAGTTTGCCAACCGTGACTCAGTATGGTTCATGAAAGAGCTTCACAGAAGCTGAAGCAGAGAAAGTAAGTTCAGTTACATAATAAAAAGGGGAACTTGCCTCACTAGCAAAGCAAAGAAAATGCCTTGAAGAGCTGAGAAAAAGTAATACATCTAATCCAGCCAACCCATGCTTCCAAGAGCAGGTACATGAGCAAAGGTGTAGCAGCTAAGCTATTGCCGTGAACAACAGGTATCTCTGGATTTGTAGGTCCTCAGTCGTGATCCTCCAAGGCTACAGTAGCATCAAAAAGTGGATGTGATTGTTGTAGAATACTGTGAGAAGGAGTGAGACCGTGAGAAGGGGCGATTATTTTCCTTCTTCTGTCTTTAGGAATAGAGGTAGAGAGGTGTACACAAGTATGATTGATATTTATTTGAAAACAGATGCTAACTATGGAGGAGCAAATGAACTCTGATATTTGCAGTGAAAACATTTAAAATAAAATGTAACTTGAATGTTCCCCTCATATAAGACATAGAGAGAATTCAGTCAACCAGAAGTACCAGAGGCAACTAAGGAGACCTGCCCCATGCAGAGGACATAGTCTGTCCAGTGTCATCACTTGAGGATGATCACCTTTGTCTAGACAGTGTTTTGGAGGTAGACTATAACTATCTCATGTTCTTACAAGTTTTTATTTTATTTACAAGTCCTTTTATGGACTCCTGGAACCAGGACCAAAAACAGTGAAATGTCACAAGAAAAGATATTTTTGCATAGTTTTGGGGCTTGCCAAAAGTGAGAGAGCTGGAAATTTTATGTTAGAAAATGTTTCACTGGGATTTCCAATCCTTATCTACTGATTTTTTTGGTATATGTTAATGCCAAAAAAACACACTACCTTTCAGATATTTGACTGAACTCAGACTCTGAAAACTATGAATTCTACCCGAGCTTCTGACTGTTCATTTGTATGAGGAAAGCATGTAAAGGAGAGATTTGTGGCCTGTTTTTTGATTTAATCCCATTGCACAGTCATTTAAATTAGTAAATTTGCATTTCTGAAAACTGACATTGGTTTGAAGACTCAAATTCTTATACAAAGCCCTTTGAAGGGCACTTAAAATTATTCTTCAATGCTTTGTCTCATCTGGACAGGTTAGAAACCATGAAAATTCAAAACATTTCCTCCTGATTTAATAACTTGTTCTTTGGACTAATAAATAATTCAATGCAGTGATTAGGTAATCTGTGTCTGAGAGACAAACCTGCATGTGTCAGGCCATAAGCCAACTACCTGGTTTTAGGGAGAAACTTGCCTTCGGCAGACTAACCTCAGACTATCTACTCACAAGGCTACTTGCACATTTTTTCTGCACCATCTGGTATTAACCACTGTCAAAAAAGAAACTAAATGTGAAGCATCATTGATCAAATGTGGAAATACAATATGATTAAGGTGAAAATATTTTCCAGGCTAGCTCAGTTTTGTGACAACATTTTTAATAATTGCAAACCTCTCAAGAGCTCTAGAATTTTGGCTCCTTCCTTTCACCCAATTGTCTTTTTCAAAAAAGACTGGAACAAGCCCAAGAAGGCGCTGGCCAGAACTAAGTCCAGCCTTTGCTGGGCTCCCGAGGGCCTCCTTTCTCTCCCATCTCTGTTTATGAGTCCACCACTTTTCTCAGGCCTAGAAAACATAGCTATTACAGCAGAATGAGCACCAGGATCTGATCTTCCAAGAAAAGTCTGGAAAACAAAAATTCCTGCTTTCTTTTTTATTGGCTCTGTCATTGATTTATCATGTAATCTTGCAAAGTCCTTTTGGGAGAAACCCTCATCTGAGTTAGTCTGGTAAGCATGCGGAGAGAGCCTTTTTATCCAAGCTTTCCAAATCAGTTCACAGCCTCCCTGTGTTTCCATATTTAAAAAATAAATCAACCTAGAAGTACTTTTTAAGGAGATTGAGTAGCAAGGCCTGGTTATTTACAGAACAAATGCAGGTAGGAGGTAGAAGAGAGAAGTGCAATCTCTCGCCCAGGTTCACATACCATAGCAGGGGCAGAGAGATGAGAATAAGTGAGGGCACCTGTAGTCAAGGTTGATCCATAGACCTATTTCCAGGTTTCCTGAACATGTCTGCAGGTTAATGAGCCCACTGGCTGTTTATACATTCCCTGTCATCTTAGCTCTCATCTTGATTCCTCCTGCTGTGTTAAAACAGCCCGACAGATCCAGCCTTGAAGCTGGAAACCAAATAAAGCCGGTGACTATGGGCATTAGGCAAATCTCAAACAGCTCCCTTCTCATCTCAAAAACAAAGGGAGCTGCCACTCATTTCTCAAGCAGCCCTGCCATATACATGGGTGTGAATCTTCAGCAGCAGCATACGAAGGTAAACGCCAAGTAACATGCAGACTTAAGATAGCTGTCTAGTAGAACAGGAGACACACCACTTCAGAAAAATAAAGGCACACATCCAACAAAAGAACTTATTTGCCTAAAAACTGACGCCAGTCTATTTTTTGCCTTGGAGGCAAGGCTCATATAATTAGCAGAAATTCCAGTCATATTGGGTTGCTAAGTGAAAATACGAAGGAATGATGAGACCCCCATTTGGGGGTAAAAGATCTCCTAAGAAGTTAGCTGGATGCATATTGACTTGACTTGCCAAGATGCATTGCTTGGAGGCTGAAGCCCAGGACAGCCCTTGCACAACCCAGGAGAAACGTAGAAAAATTTGAATCACAAGTGAGTAGAACAGGATGTTTTGTTAGGCGGGTCCTGTAGGATGATTTATCCACCTATGTCAATAGGGAAATATGAAGGGTCTCTAGGGCATACCTTAGCTTTGTCCCCAGCAGAGATGGGAACAGCTAAGATGAATCAAGGAAGGGGATGATGATAGATACATGGTTTGTTAGCTCCATTTCTTTCTGATTCATTTGCTTTCTTACATTATGCAAACCTGAATTCAGGAGACATCATGGGAAAAATATTGCTGGCATGGCAGATAATAAGGAATACTGGAATAGGATGAAAAGTGGGGGCAATCAGGGCCTGTTGGTGCCCTCTGGACCCTAACTGAGACATGAGGAAAGGGAAAACAAGGCATCAACAGCCTGAAGAGAAGCTGAGCTCACTCATCCAACGGCAACTGAGAAAGAAACTGATGGCTTCACTTTCTTCTGCTGAGGATTCTCTGCTTAAAGCAATGCTAGGTATCAGCCTTTAAATTTCTTTCCTCACACACAGTTGCTAGAAGGAACTTGTCCTGGTCTGGCACAGCCTGCAAAGTGCCTGCTCTGGGTGGTCCCTGTGGAGCTTTAAACCAGACTTGCCTTGGGAATATTATGGTACCTGGTACGGGCTGTTTCGGTGAGTGAAGATCTCATGAAGCAATCTCATCATTTTCGTGTAGAGAAACCAGGCCTTCTCTGACCCAACAGCCAAGTCAGCTTGAATAAGCCCAAAGCTTTTCAGTAGGAAAAAAAAAAAAAAAGAGAGAGACAGAGAAGTGAAGTCCTTTGTCTATCCAGTTCATTAACTACCCATCTCAAGACTTGCTGTCAGCTTTCCAGGTCTCCAAGCTCCTGCTGTGTCAAAGCCACGAGTGCTGTTGGCTCTTCTCTTCCCATGACCAACTCAACACTCTGTTGCTTAGTGCTTTCAACATACAAGGACAAGCATACATGGTGTTAACGTTGCAATTGTTGTTTGCGTGCAGGGTCACTGCCTGGGGAAGCCATATCTATCATTCTCCAGAGAGAGCAATGCCCTGCAAACCATCTTCACTGAAGGTATCCTTTACATCTGATTCCTTTTCTCACTCTCCTAGAATTTCAAGGTATCCTTTCATCCTGAACAGGTGGCGAGCATAATTTGTTGCTTTGCTCAGGACATCACTTTTCTGTAATAAAGTTCATTAACAGGTGTCCTTATGCTCTCCCAGCCAAACCCCCCACAAAGTGGCTGTTAGCTGGGTCCAGCTTTTTCCCAGTGCAGAGCTCAGCTGAACGTCTGATACTGCAATTTTAAAATTTTAGATTTGAAGCTCTTTAGCAGTGTCCCTTTATAATCATAAGATTTATTTGGTGACTCACTATGATAAATAGTGCTTCATAAGACCTACTATGAATACAAACTGCATGCATAGCTTCTTAGTTTTATCAGAGTTTTGTGGCAATGGTTTCCAGATCTTGCTTCTGACCTCTGTCTCATAGCAAATGATGGTGACTCCTTAAGTCAATCTTTACCCTATGTTAAGGTTTGCCTGTAGCCTCAGATCTAAAATAGACAGCTGAAAAATAGAACTGAGCTAATTTGCCAGTGTTTCTGTACTTAAACTTTCCTTTCAAGTAAATCCACAGGTATTTCTTGATACTGGCTTCCAGACAGCACAAGCATTTCCCAAGATAATTATCCTTTGGAAACTTATGCAGTAAATTCTCTTTAAAACTAACCAAGCAGAGTGAAAAGGCTAAAGGTAGAGAAAGAGAGAGAGACACAGAGAGAGAAGAACGAAGGAAGGAAGGAAGGAAGGAAGGAAGGAAGGAAGGAAGGAAGGAAGGAAGGAAGGGAGGGAGGGAGGGAGGGAGGGAGGAAGGAAGAGGAAGGAAGGAAGGAAGGAAAAGAAAGAAAGGGAAGGGGAGGGAAGGGAAGGGAAGGGAAGGGAAGGGAAGACCAGAATTGGTGCTAGCTCAAAAACAGGGAAATAAGAGAATCATGCAGGTACAGTCCAAGGGTCCTTTTCTAAATAATCTTGTTATCTAGAGCCATGGTTGCTTTGTCTTTTTCTTGTGTGTGCCACATAAATCTGAAATGCTTTGACCATAATGGATAGCTCCCACACGTGCATGGCAGTAGCACCGTACATATCTGCTAGGGCAGACACCAGCCACCCCCAGGCTCACTGCACAGTGTCCTTAGGAGGGAGAAAGATCTGCCTACACACAGAGAACATGGGAAGAATTTCCACACACTAGCAGCCCAGTTAGTTCCAAGTATTTGCTTGTATATTATGTTTTAAAATATAATTATAATAGTAATTTATATTATCTTAACTCCTTTAATGTATTATGATAATTTGTTATATTATTTATTATACATTAGTTACTGTTAATCATTTATATTTTATATTATTGTTGCTTTCTGGGCATAAGCCCAGAAATCTTGGAAAATTGTGTAAAAATCTCAACTTCTGCTTAGGCAGGGGAAGAAAATTCCACATCTCAGGAAATGTAGTCATAAGAAGTCAGTAATCAACCAGGCTGACTAAGAGGTTGTTGACTTCCTTCCTGTGCCTCTAACCCCAGGAGTTACACCTGGTGCATATGGATGGCACAGGAGTTTTTCCCACTGGTCTGTAAATGGGCAGTAGTGCATGGCTACCCAGCGACTCTTCCTTAAATAAACAAGTTAAATCTTGCTGCATATGAAAAACAACCTGGTGCCTGGCCGAGGTTCCCTTCTCCACTGCAGCTGGCATTGTAAATGGTGGTGGCGCCGCTTATAAAGGTGAGATAAAAATATATATGCCCTGCTGCAGGAAGGGTGTTGGCACCGGGTCTCATCCTGGTGGGGCTGGAGTCTTTGGGATGGAGGGACGGAGCTCAGCCCTCTGTCCCATAGCACCGTGTTGGGGCTCCTCACGTGGGACCAGCCTCTGTCCCCACCAACAGTCCCCAGCTGTCCTGCAGAATGGGCAGCCAGCACCAGGCTCTCTGGAAACACACTTAATTTTCCCCCTCCCACCCCAAAGAGAGGGGTGTGTGTATAATATTTAACTCTATGTACATGTCCATTTCTAATTTGGGATTTTAAACAGTCTTAGTTAAGAAATAGATTTTCCATCCACATTTAAATAGGCAGTAATTAATTTGTTTGTACTATCTGCCTGGCTCGTATCTGCCTGGAATATGAGTCTTAAGCCTCTTGAAGCAATGTCTGCTTTTGATATGGTTGCTAAATCTGGTTCTTTTCCCTGTTAAATTTGGCTGCCTTGATGCAGTAATCCACCCTTTCAGAGACCAGATGACTAGAAAAACTGGTTGCATTTTTTACAGTTCTCTTTTGGGATGATCAGGTTACAGAAAAGATATCTGCGATTGTACAAATAAAAATGTATTTTTTTTCAAAGGCCTGGCTTTTTAAGGTAGAAATTCTAAGAAACTGCAGGAATGTGAAAAACTGAACATATATTAACAGAGGGCCACCAAGATTGTTAATGGGCTGCAGCCCCCAACATGCAGGGTGAGACTGAGAGAACAGAGTTTGTTCAGCCTGGAAAAGAGAGTCCAAAGCAGAATCCTTACTGCTGTCTTAACTATTTTGCGGTATCTTGTAGAGAGGATGGAGGTAAATTCTCCTAAGATGTCCACAGGAAAAGAAGAAACAAACTGCAAGGAAATTCTGATTGCGAAAAGCGCTTATTGATGAAGATCGTCAAATACTATAATATGTTCGAAGAGTTTGTGGGATTGTTATCCTCAGAGATGCACAAACCTCAGCGGGACAAAGCCATGACCAGCCTGATTTAATTTTGAGGGTAGTGCTGTTTTAAGCAGGACAACAGACCAGAGGACTTCCAGAGGTCCTTAAACCTAAATTGTCCTATGTCTTTATGAAAAGCATTAAAATCAGATGTCAAACTAGACACAAGGTGATAGATACGATTCTATGATTCTATGACACACTATAATTTGCACGAGGAATAAGAAGAAATACTAAATTAATTTTCATTATTTCAGGAAGTCATTAGAAAACAGTTACTATCAATATGAGAATACTGTCTACTTGTTTTATGTTTATTAGAAAGTTCTTTTAGCTTCACTGGTTGTGAATATCTGGGATGCTGCTGTATGTGACAGCCTAACCCTGAGGCTTCTGAAGTCCAGCAGCTTCCCACTGACGCCTAGATCTTTGCCAAATACTTGTCACCAAACATTAGAATAATTTCTCCGCTCTGTGTCACACCACTTACAGAAGATGCTCCTGAAGGATGTGTTTTGGTTTGTCTGTTTTTCTGGAATCTGTAGCTCTCTGTTTAAGCAACCACAAAAACTGCAAGGCTGGAAATTCATCACTGTTCTTCTCGGGCTTCCAGTGCTGTCTCAGCTAAGGTGAACACTTGGCATGCGTGTGCCCAGGAACGGTGACAGTCTCCATAAAATAAACGTGGAGAATAATAGACATTTTCTTCTTTATTAGCTCAGAAAAGGCAAACTCTGTAACACATCCTGCAGCTAAGATGAAAGAGATTTAATTGCAGGTATAACAATGGAACTCATTGATATCTTTATAGAGAAGTAAATGCTACCTGCTCACTTCGATCTCTCTCTGAGCAGAAGTCGGGCTGGACCATATATGCAGAATAATTCAGATTTAGATTGACAGCAGAAATCATAGTTTAACTTCTGACTATCTGAAATATATATATATTTGCAAAACACTGAAAGGTGTAATTTATCTCACTTACCTGTAGTCAACTCTAAGTTAAACATTTTGTCTAACTACATAGTTATAGTCAGCTATGACAAACAGGCCTGTCCAGAGGTCAATCCACTCCATCTAAAGATATGTATATAAGACAGACATCTACCTCAAATTAGACTTGATTCTCACAGCTGGTCAAATGAATGCCACTCAAAGGTTTTTGCTTCAGCATGTTGAAAAGGAAATATTTTACTTCAGAAATAATGAGATTATTTTGACTTCCTAAAAAATGGATTATCTTTAAAGAAGAGAGTGTTTTATAATAAGTACAGAATTGAAAAATTAAATATTTACCTTTGCTTTGAGGCAAAAGGAATTGGAAACAATTTTTTCCAGCTTTATGGTTTTCCCACTGAAACAGAAAATCTGGCTTGCTGATTTAAATTCTACAGGCCCAGTACCACACACATGGTGATAGGGTTTAGCTAATATTTACAGAATAAAATAAAACAAAAGAATTTAAAAAAGGAAATATGGTTATGAATTAGCTGCATTGGGAATTCCCATTGAATGGGAATTGTTAATTACCAGTATTATTAAGATGATGTGAGTACCTAGGAAATTACTCTGTATTTCTTCCATGTGTCAGTGATTACAAATGTTTCACATATTTTAGGAAAATGGTTATTCTCTTAAAACACAATATGCTATGCTTTGCTATTTTTATTCACTGATTTATTACTATATTTAAAAATTAGAGACAGCTAGTCAGAGAAAATAACGTTTAAAAGTACAGACATACAACATGGATAAAGTACAGTGAAATGCTCAAAGGAAGTAGTTTCAAACAGCCAAAAGATTGAAAATTACTTGTGCAAGCTATTCCGCAAAGAAAGCCCTTAAAAAGTAAAAATAAAAACACCTACAAACTCAATTCAGATTTTTTCTCTCTCCAAAAATAATGCTAAATCCATAACAAACAGTTCAGCCAACTCTAGGCTCAATTGGTTCTGATCCAGTCATTATTATGGTACTTGAAGTCAAAAGGGATTTGGTGGGAATGCATGATGGATTATTTTCTGCACATTTTTAATTGACTGACTTCTTTCCTTAAAGGGCTCCTAATTTTTCACACATGTCCCCAAACATCTTTTGCCAATAATAAATTCTGCTCAGATGGATTTTCTATTAGAGAAAAATTTGGCAGTTACAGCTCTTTGGCTGCAATCCAGTAAATCCAAGTGGGAGGAGTCCACAAATTGAGATGTTTTATATAGATAGAATGTCGCTTCTTTATACACCCAGATTTATGATACTTGAATAAATAAAATCATGAACTTTCTTTTTTTTTTCTTTTTTTAATACTAAAAGAAAGTAAGAAAAAACTAATTAAGCAACAGTTAGCACAGAACCTTCCTCCCAATATTTTGAGCTATCTTCATTGGTTTTTAGCCTTTCTGAAGTTGACTCTCGGTACTTACTAAGGTCTACTCATTTTCCTCTTTGTGGTATTGTATACAACCTGACATTTTTTTAAAAAAGTCATTTAGTCAAATGGCTTGAATTACCCATAGCCTTCTTAGGCAGAATCAATCTCCTTAAATAGATGAATGCCTTAGGGTATTATATCCTCTTTAGATATTCCCTCTTTTAATCTACTGAAAGGGGATTTGAGAGAAAGAGAGAAAACCTTTGTTAAATTTACTCGAAAAAATAAAAGCCTAGACTTTGGGAAAGTAAATTATAGACACTCAGATCAGCGAGAGTATTAAGATTTCCAGATTTGTAGATTAATATTTAAGTATGCCAGTAATAAGCAGTGGAAATAATTTAAGTAGAGCAAAGCAAGGCAGTTTAAAAAAACCCCATTTGGTTACATTCAAATTCCTTAATTTTATAACTGATTATTTCTGCCACAGATTTAAACAAAGCCCATCTTATTACAGCCTGCTTAAAAAGATGGCTAGAAGAAAGGGTTGTTTCATACCATGGGTGTCCCCTTTGTGCAAGGACATCACAGGGCTGGCATTCGCTAGAAACCTCCATATTGAAGCAAAACTAGTTCTGTTATTGGCACAGATGAATGTGCAGTCCAGTTACTGAGGACATGTTCATTTCAAAAACCTGCCTAAATTATTTCTTCTCCCTATATTTTCACATTTTTATACTTTTTCTTCTGTCCCTGCAAATCCCTGCAAGCTTAGGTTTGCAGGGGGAACTGCACAGATTCATCACCATTCTCCATTTTGGAGACTCTACAGTCTGATCTGTGTTAGAATGGAACTTCTGTTTAACAGGAAATTCTAACATTTTTCAATGTATCTAGGTCCAAAGTGGAAAGAAATGTGAGATTTTTGAATGTCCTGTAAAACAAAATGTTAAAAAAAATCATGACATTGGAAATATATCATTTTGTTAGAACAAGAAATTTCCAGTTAGGTTTGTATTTTTATATTTGTGATGTATTTTTTTAAAGAAAAAGAGCTTTTCTGAAAAAAAAAAGAGTAATAAATAAGAAACATCCAATTGCAAAAAAAAAATGCTATGAACCACATCCAATTTTCTTCTTATGAAATATGAATATTTCCAAAATGAAATATCCACATTGACATGTTCCTACTTGTGGATCTTCATTTTCAAAATCAAAAACATTCATTTAGAAAATGCTCGCCCAGTAGATTAGGGAGCTGCTTCATAGTTATGCCTTGTTTACTATTTTCTAATAAATTTTAATAAAAATGTCATAATTGTTAGATAAATCTCTTGGCACCTAATACTTTGCAACTTGGTACACAAGGTAGGTGAAAAGGCATCTTGGGTTTACCTGTCTCCATGTGGTTGGAGTGAAGCCTGGCCTGGCATCTCCTCCTGGTCTCCAACCACAGCATCTTCACCTTGAGGAGCTATTAGCAGAGGGCTAACATGATGCTCTCTTGTGCCACAGTGAACATGCAGAAACGTCACCTTGTAACACAGAACAGGGATCAAAGTCCCCAGCAACTTTCAAGCCCGCTCATTTGTGCTCAGGAACAGACATTCATAAAGATCAGACAATTGTGGATGTCTGAAGAACAAACTTACACAATCTTTGTCACCCCTCCATGAGACAATATGTTACACACTCTCCTCTTTGGCATCATTAAAAGACTTGGAGAACACCCAAGGGTGTTGAGGTGGAGAAACACCCTCATTAGGGTAGCTCAAGGCTTCCTATGTTTTCTCAACTGTTCCTTAATCATGTTTCTTCATCTGATGACCTGCACACATGCAGCACCATTCATAGTCGTCAGCACTGTCGAGGAGAAATGGGATCATTCATTGCTTTTCTTAGTGCTTCCATGCTAAAATAAAACATTTTAAGAGTACTTTTATGACCAGCTATGAAATAATCAAATATAAGTCTATTCAAAACAAATTGGGAAAGGTTATCTGTTTTAGTGAAAATATTTAAGAAGGCTATAGGATTTAGGATCTGGGTATAAAATTGGTTATATATATGCTTGGTATAGAAAACCACAGAAGCAAGGCACAAGATCCAACTCTAATTTTACAGGGTGCAGCTTCCAATGAAGTGAGCTAAGCCCATCCAAGCAAGGCCAAATCTACTAACCTACAAGCAATCCCACTCAAATGTGTTCACTATGTAGACCTGTACGGCACATTTAGCATTACTCGACTTGTGACAACTCTGTTGCAAGTACTGGCATTTTTCATTGCTTTTGGACATACTCCAAGATCCTAGATTTACAGATTATTTAAACACATGAGATATTTTAATTGGCTAAAATGCAAGCATTTTGCATTTAATGAAGGATAATTTAAGAGCTTGATTTTCCATTGCCTTGTTCCTTGCATATCATTTCTTTCCAGCAGGGAAAAGGTCTCAAAATGCAGTTCAGCAGCCCACTGCTCACGTCCTTCCCGCAACACTAAGCTTGGAGAGACTTTGAAAATCTTTTCCAGTTTAATTTGGTTCTGCTCTGGCTCTTCCCCACTCACAGCAAGATGACAGGTTCAGAGTTAATGGAATTGGTCTCCAGGGAGATCATCAAGAAAAAGGTGCTCCTTGCTCACCTCCAGCTCTGACAACCAAAAGCACTTTGGAGCACATCAGTGTAGGGATATTTGTTCCAGACCCTGCTGTATTGCAGCTTTTTAAAAGCTGTTAGAGTGCTTGTTTGACCCCCCAAATAGCTGAAGAAAACAAGAAGGAAAAATATAGTTTAAAGTACCAACAAATTTGACTATCATCCATGTCAATCACAACTTGCCCTGGTCTGTGAGTCCACTCCTCAGCATATGTAGCACCCACATCTGGCAAATTGATTCCATATAAGCTTAACTTAAAATCTCCACATATTTCTATCCTATCCTATCCTATCCTATCCTATTCTATGAGAATTCATTGATATGTTCAGTAGAGGCCTAAACAAATAAATAAACAAGATACAAGGCAGAAAGAAATGCCTTGAGGCATTTTCATACCATAGAATGTGCTTTGCCACTAAACAGAATGATCTTTGCAAAACGGTGACTGTTAAAGATTATTTTCTTTGAAACACTATCAGAGATGAAATTACTTAATTTTCTTGATTTATTCTTGCTGAGCATGAGATAGAAGTTTTTGGGAACAAGCCCTTGGTGGGAGTGGGGGAGAACCTGTGTGTGAGGTTGTGGCAGCACTGCTAAGGACCTTACAAGAATGTCTTTTAAAATCTTTGCTGTACCTTGTGCCTTACTGCCTAAAAAATCCTGGCAGCATTCTGGATCTCTTCAGAAATGTGTGCAGTGTTTCTCACACAAATGAAACTGTGTGTATTCAGAGCTTAAGTTTTCAACTGAATGTCCTCCTAACCTCCATTTTTTGGCTGTGGGGTGTAGGTGATGGCCCATGCTACATTTTCTGTCTAATTTAGCTATTTAGGAGTCATACTGTAAATGACCAGTGAATTTAAAAGAGCATTAGCAAAATCAGTTTGCACTAAAGAGAGTATTTCCATTACACAACACATTGAGCCTGAACACGTGTTTCATAAGAAAGTTCACAATATAATCATACAAAAAGAGTAACTGCTGGGTCACTAGACTACTCACCATATCACTTCATAGTAAACAAGAACTTACTTCATAAAATCTATTAAATTCCTGCCTTAAAAGTTTTATTTTGCTCTAAAAGAGGTAGTGGGTTTCATTAGGGGACAAAACATCTCTGTTTAGTGTTTTTGTTCCTTGCTGAATTGAGTTTGCTGAAAAAGCTCTGAGCTTGTACAGTGTGTGGCTGTTTAAATTAGGGCTTCCCTATTCAAATAACCTTATTCTATTTCTCTGAAAAGTTGCTTTAGGCAAGCCAAAATGGGATCTTTATTTCACACAGATGATATGTGAACATGCTGGCTTGGAGGAGGATGGTTCCACATAGCTCTTTGAGAACAAACATAGCAAGGGAGACTACAAATATTTTCCTTCTTGTAGACGGAAGTCACTCGAAGCTCTAGTTTTGCCTTCTACAGTCCCATATTTGCTTTGATCTCTGTTGCTTTGAAGAAGTATCTCCACTTTGTTGTTTTCTGTTTTTTTTTTTCTAGTTCCTCTTACATCTGTTGCTAACATATTAGCGTAAAAGGGAAAATAAATAAAGAGCTATTAAGTTGCAGGGTCCTAATGAAAGACTGCAAGAACTTTTCTCGGGAGTGCTAATATGATTCATACTGAATGTTTGGATGACCTTGGCAGCTGTAAAGATTTGAGTGGGATTATTTTAAAAGGCTGTTGTTCTCACATATCTTCAAATATTTGTCATTAGGTCATGATGGAAAGCCTGTTTTCAAGCAGCACAGGAGTGCAACCACTAAACTGTTATTACTAGTACATCATCCGGGACTGTCCACTTCCATCTGCTGGTTTTACAGCAAAATGCTTCTAACTGCAGCTGAAGAGACCAAGGCTCATCCTCTTCATGGATCTTGGAGCGGTGGCCAGAGGTAGCCCATACAGCCAAATGGGTTCTGGATTTGTGGCTCACTGAACTGCACTGAAAAAAAAAAATCTAAGCTTTCATGGTTAGGATTTTTTCCAAGACATTTCATTTTGTGCTTAGATTGATTTAACCATTTTGTGAATCTTTTGTGAAAAAAAAGACAACTTTAAAACTGAAATGCCACTTCCGAAGTCAAACGTCATTTTAAAATATTAAAATTAAATGTTTACTGTTTCTAACTCTTCCCACAATGTTTTTCTAGATAAAACAACTGATAAAATTAGACACATGTTCCCAAAAACTATTGGCCTCTTGTATGTAACTTGTTCAAAGATATTTCTGTTTAAAATACAAAAAGACCACATTACTCCAAAGTAGTGCAATGGACTTTTTTGTCGATAGCCAAGCAGTTCTGCAGCCAAAAGGCTCCCAGTGAGCAGACTATTCTATATACATACTATTCTATACAAGCAATCAAATGTTGCATCACTGAAGTAGTTAAAGCTCTGTCTGCAGGTATTTTCAAGTAAAGGCTTTTATAAGGACTAATGCATGTAAGACTAAGCTAGTGGACTGCTGAAAGTGCTTGTATTTCTACAGGTACCACCATTTGTAGTTTGAATACTCCACTGCCGTGTTAGAAATATAAACACAACCATGCAGAAAAACATCTGTATGGAAACAGCAGTTGGGATCATATGTGGACAAGAAGATAAACTGACAAGCCCAACTACACGAGCGCAAGGATGTAGAGCAAGGACTGGAATCTGTAGGGTTTTCCATGTGGGAATAATGCTGGATTCAGATAGGTTTAAACTTCATGCCATTCAGGTGAAGCCTGGAAGTGTAATGAAATTATTTTACGACCCTCGCATAAATCCATATGTTAAAGTCATTAACATTTTAGATGATTCTTTACAATCATATGACACAGTCACAAAATGGGTGAATGACGGTGTCACTGTCTGCACAGGAGATTTGCACCTTTCTGAGGTCTCCTGGATGCACCTGAGTGATGTCCACTATTGTCAAGGGAAGAAAGTATTTGTGGAGGATGAACATTATGTTTCTTTGGAACTCAAGAAATTGCCATGGAAAACAAATACTGCAGTATATAACAGGGATTTCTGGTTTGAGGCAATGCTTTTTTCATTACAGAATGACAGCTTTGTATTGTCTGTAATTTATTTTATTCCTGAATGGCAGCTGCTTCAAAGGAGAGGGATGGAGTTCAAAAACTCACGTATTCTAGAAGCACTATTTGTTTTAATGACTATGATCTCCATGTGAGGGCAAATATTCCGAATTCGTGAAAAAAAACTCTGTAGCAGACAAGCCCACTGAGCTGAAATCCACACAGCGGTGCCAGACAGCTTCTGAAGGGTGTTTACCTAGGCTTCCAGCTTTTCCTTGATGTTCTTCAGATGCTGTCAGAAGCTGAAAGCTTTATTCAGTGTGACTCCAATATTCCTGTACTCCAGCATTCCACTGAGTTCAGCGGTTTGGATGCAAATACAGCTGACCAGCCACAACAGATCCTTGCAGAATTTTATTAACTAATGTGCCACAAAATTGGTTATTTCCAGGTAGTGTCTCATCATTGACAGACAGGCAAGCAAATAAATAAAAAGTCAATTGATTCCTTTCCAAGAAATAGTGGATAAAATGTATGAGCATATGCAGAATAGAAAGCAACTGTGAGCCCACCATGTCAAAGCATCAGACATACAGTGCATAAATTATATAGTTAATCTGACTTTGCCCACTTTTACTAGGCATTGTGTAATTCATCTGGATGGCATATGCTCAGAAGGTCTCACACTTTGTGGGAACATTGCATATTTTGTGGAGCTGATCTGCACACGCACAGTGAACATGTCTGGGATTTCAGATACCCAGCAGGCTGAGCAGAGCTGCTATCTGGATTAGGCTGTTCCAGACTATTATGGGCATTCTCAAATTCTGCCCCAACAAAAGTACTGGGAACATTTAAAAAAAAAGGGGGGGGGTGCATGCCTAAAGAGAGTCAGATGCATGGTAGGTAAGAAAAATGCAAAAACAATGGAATTCCCGTGTATTTCACTTACTATTGACCTTATACCAAAGCATCACACTGATAGATCACCTCCTCAAGAACTAAGAAACATATATTTATAAACAAAAGTATAAAAAAAAAACCACAATAATCTGAAGTGTTCAGTAAATGTCACAGAAAGAAGTTAAATGAAAGAGTCAAATAATAATTTTAAAAAAAAGCTTTTTATATTGTAAAACTTCAATTCTACATATCCTTTCTGAGGAGAAAAGTCTGATACCATTGTCAGACCACAGAGAATGGATTAAATAACCCAGACTAAATCACTTCAACCTGTGACTTAACCAAAAGTAGGAAACCTTCACTGGATAACTGAGAACTGAAGTTGCTCTGCATGCAGTCTTGGCTACTCATTCTTCGATTTGTTTTCCCTTTCAGAACTGGAGCTATTTGCGCTGCGAGTGAAGTGCGAAGTTAGCTGAGCGCAGTAACACAGATCACTTGAAGGTGACACGTTATGGGCCAATAATCCGATTCATCCACCCAGGACTCCTCTTCTCCCAGACACTGTCTAGTGTTACTGTGCTCGGTACTGTTTCCCAGGCATTCGACATTTGGTTGTTGCTGTTTGATAAAGACAGCTAGTTGGAAGGCTTCCTTGGGGAATTCAGTTTACATATATGAACTCCTTTACAACTGTGCATATGTAGGTGATTGATAGGTTTAAGAACCTAGGTAATAAAAACTCATAATATGTTGTTCAGGTGCAGCATATATGTAAATAACTGTTTCATGTTTTGCCAGACATTCAGTCATAACTTGCAATTCAATTCCATCAACTGAAATAAAATACTTGAGACAACTGTAAACTAAATGTCAGATCTCTCTCTTGTCAGAGAAGATGCCTTTTCCATTCAGGAGAATTAACCAACTTATTTTACTTAGAAAATATTTTTTTTCTGGAAAACTCTGAGAAAGATGTTTTTTAAAACCATCTTACAGGAATTCAGTAGAAAATAATGTGAGGTGATTCAGAAGGACAGGATTGGATACTGGAATATAAATCCTGATACAAGACTGCAGGTGTTTTAGAGAACATATATTAACACTGATATTCATCTATGTTACACTGATGATATGAACTAGCAGAATCAGGGACCCACAGTAAAGCACAAAAAGGGTATTTTCACTGAGTACATGAATTTGAAAATAAATCACATGCTACAACACAGTTTCTCCAAACATCTTTTTCCAGAGCCAACAGCTTCATGGCAATATAATTTAGGTGATGAGTATGCTTGGATAAATGCCATGTGGGCCACAAACTATCTACTTGACCAAAAGAAACTGCTGTCCCAACTTATTCCAGCTTCCCTTGCACCGTCCATTTTCATTTTTTCCAGTGCAGTAATTTCAATAGCACTGACATGAGTCAGGAATTAATTTGAAAATTTCCACAGCTCCTTCTAGAACATACATAGTGATATATACTGGAAGTGTTCAAGAAGAAGATCTTTTGGGGATCATGCTCTCTCCCCACCTGTCTCTTCTCTTCCCGTTATTTTTTGTTGCTTATGAGACAGACAGTTATTATCAGTTTATTATTACAGTTTTTCCACAGACTTTCTCAAATGTCAAGTGAATCTGATCTGGAGTTCAGGCCCATAATTACACTGGATTGACTCCAGGAACTCATAAATAAATCGGTGGTAGTTGCAATGGCTGCCAGAGCTCTTTCATTCTGCTTTTCTGAAGGTGGACAGAGGCATTGGCTGTCTTCTAAAATTCTACACTTGCCTTTGAATTTTTCACACTTTCTTTTAAAACACCCTGGGCTTCCTCGCTCTAGTTTGGCGAGAAACACAGGAAGAGTCGGAATGTAGATTTTTAAAGTTTTCTGCTTTCTCAATATGTGGAAACCTCTCCGGAACAGACATACTTCTGCCTCTCTGATCTGGCCTCTTCACTGACATTAGCAGTTTGCAGCAGCGAGGCACGTCTCTGTCATAGCGTGTCGGCTGTGCTGGGGTACAGAGGTCAGCTCCAAAGCTTGGCAAGAAAGTCCCTTTAGCCTAGAGATGCCTGGACTGAAGATTATGGATTTAAGAGAAGGAACAGACACAACACTCACTCGCAGATCTGTCTTAACAAAGTCTGAGAAGTTAACTAAGAAAGTTTAAATGGTATTTTCAAGCCTGTTTCTAATCATGTGAACGCATGTGGAGCACGGCATCCGGTTACTGAAAGGAATCTCCACCCAGCGGAGGCAAGGACTTTAAACTGTGCTACAGATGTTGTCCTCTGATAGGCTTCCACACTTTTTTTCCAAACATTTTTTTCCCCAAAAGTTTCAAATCATAGGGTTCTTTTAAGCACATTAGGAAAACTGATTCAAGACATGCAACTCTTCAGAAACTGGTTCATCTCCTTCAGTCTCATCAGCTGAAGATTTAGACTTAGTTCCTGTGCAGGCCATCAAAAGGTGCAGATGTCAGTGCAGATCACAACCTGTTTAATCTACAGTGGGTTTGTACCAGAAGCTACAATAATTCTTGAAATCAGAGCTAATCCTGAGTGCAGACAAGGCCTCAGACTGTCAACTACTTCCAAATGTTTTTAAGATGTGGATACTTGTAGGCTGCCAATGAGACTAAGATGACCAATTCTTTTCACATGGGTCACTCAAAGGCAAGTAAGCAATAACAATATTTTATCCGTGCTAACCTGGATCATATTCATACCAGTGACACCAAGATGAAAGTTTCTGGGCTCTTTTGTAATCACTCACTGTGTCTTCTGCAGAGTACTTTTCAAAACCAAGCAAGATACTGCATGGAGCAAAAAAACACTTAATTCTTTGCCAAAGAATGCCATTTCTTTCCTATATCTCCCCCAGGGAGCCCCATTGTTTAAATAAGCATTTGCTTGTGCCCCAAAGTACAGATGTTTTTGACTCCCTTCATAAATCACACATACTTGTGTCTAACGCATTAAAAATGTGGGGAAAATCATCTCTCTAACTGACATGGATTAAGATGGTTGGTCTGACCAAAATTATATTTCTTTAATACTCTTATTCCTTTCCTGGTTCATTTGGGAAAAAAAAAAAAAGATTCAGCAGCATCATTGCGTTCCCTCCCTTCCCCCCAGAATCCAATCAATCTTCTACTCCTTTTTAAATGTAAATTTGAAATAATCATGTATCTAGATCATGTATTAAGTTTGCAAGAGAAAAATCTCTGGGAGGAGATGGCAGAGACTATCCCTAAAGCTAAATTCAGATAAACCAATTTTTTACTGGAGTAAAAACAGAGTTCTTTCTAAACAGATTGCAGAGTTCTGATTGCAAAAGTCCCACCAAAAACGATTCTGATGTTTGAAAACAAATGAGGAGAGTGTCATGTCAATCACAACAAAAGCAAGTCTAACATTTCAATTACTTTCTTTTACACTCAGACAGTTCTTTCAGGCCTGTTTTACAGGCTGTTTTGTCACAGGATCAGAATTCAAGCCACTAGAATTGTCAATGCCTAGATAAGCAGCTGCCTCCCTTTCCCTTAAGGAAAGAGGAGGCCTTTGATGATTTCAAATAGCAGTGTCCAACTACAGGACAAATTGCATGGGAAGACATCAGGGTAAGTCATATTTTGAAGACCATTTTTTAAATCCAAGATTTTTAACCCTTCTACAGCTTATGATTGCCCTTCTTTCTTTGCCAGTCCTTTGCCATTCTTCTCTCCTTCAATTAGACTGGAAGGACATGTATGTTTGCTGTTTGATGTGGGTTTCATGTATCTGCACAAAGTAATTCATAACCACCAGGCAAAGGGCATGTGCCCACACCACATCATTATCCCGCAATTAAGAAACTTCTGCCTGCCACAAAGCTAAAAAGCCCAGCAATGTTTCAAACTAAGCACTCAGTATTCAGTGCAGAACCCGTCTACAGCACAAGGCTGCTGTAAAGCTGCAGACAGACTGCGATATTTCATAGCATTCTTTGTGAAATACCTGTTATTTGAAAGTTTTGGGATTTGTCTCAGCATGTTTCCACAACTTCATATTTTCTGCTGTTTTTCTGCACAGAGTTCATGCAGACTTAGAGGAGAAGATAGTTCTACTTTTGCATATGCAGCTGAATAGCAGAGAAATTTTCATTTGCTTTCACATGTTCTTTATTTAAGTTCTCAGGTTAAACATACTGTTCAAATGATTCCCCCTTTTCGTTATGTGGTACATGTTGTCATGTTTTAAGTCACTTTACAAAATCTGATCAAGTAAAGTACAACTTGAATTCTCCATGTAATTCACTTCAAAGTTTTTCTAAAGTAAAAGTGGTGGGAGGAGAAGAAAGCAGTAATTCTCCCTTTTGGGCCGTTTAATATCAGAAAATATAGACAGCAGAGTGTTCTGCTTAGCTTTTATTATGTGGACAAGTACTCTTGTTACAACACTTAGCAATACTGACGTTTGCAGAGTTATATTAATATTTCCTCCATCTTCTTAGTGATGCCTCCATTTTAAACAAGCTCATCTGAGAAGAACAAGTCTCTGTTTCACCGAAAAGTGGTGAGGATTTCCTGCTTCCTCCAGGTTCTAACACGTGGTCCCAGGAGCAGGGAAGGAGTAGGACATCACTGAACCTTCTCGCCATCTTCTCCCCAGTCGCAGCTGCAGCCGCAAGCCCTGGCGCGTGGCCAAGAGCCTGGGAAGGTTGTGTAGGTGAGTGCAACCTAAGGGGAACAAGCTTTCCTGTTCCTGAGTTAATCCTACAGAGAAACGCTGCCCATAGCGCGATTACTGCTGCAGCCAGGCATCTACCTACACTAATGCACACGTCAAGCCGCTGAGATCTCCCTGTTTCCCGGCTGCTTTTGAATTCTCCCGTATTCTTTGGGCCAGAACAGTGAAACGGACAAGGAAAACCAATACTCCTGGAAGAGCCTGGTACCTGCCTCCAACCCACCCCACATCCCCATGGGACTGGTGCAGCTCCAGAGCCCCTTCCCAGTTCTTGCCCGCAGCCTGTTCCCACATGGACTTGCGTCTCCTCCTCATGCACCCAGGGCCAAGATGGAAAAATGGGAATGTGAAACAGCTGTGCTGGTTATGTGATCACCTAAGGCACTGGACATGCAGGCAGGCAAACTGCATAGGTCTGTTGGGTGCTCAGCACTGTGGACACCCGGAGGAGCGCGCCATGCCGCGGGGATCACACCCCTGCGGACAACAGGACAACACCAGCCCGCCGGGGCACCACTCCGCGGAGACGAGCCCCGCGGAGCTGCTCATCACCGGGCTCCCTCCGCTCCGCGGCCGCGCTCCTCCGCGCGCGTCCCCTCGGGGCAGCCTGGCGGCGGGCGACACCCGCCCG
>NW_010583321.1:329240-341019 GCF_000705375.1 Tinamus guttatus
CCTGAGAGTGTGCACCATCCCCTGGCACGTTATGGAAAGTGTTCTGCACTGCTCTGGCTATTGTTATCGCAGCAAGTGAATTTCTTTGAGATAAACCAAACTATATCTCTGTGAAAAACTTTGTCAGTCCGTAATTATCTGGATAGCTCGTGTTCAAAATGAAAACAAGAGCTGCTCTGGAATGAAAACTTCTGCTGACCCATGGAGGTGGCTCACAAGGCTCGTGAGGACAGAGCTGCCTGTGCTGCTGCGCTGGCCCCTGTCACCTGGGGAGCAGCCCCGGCCTTATCTGAGTTTTGGCCTTCAGGAGACAGAGGCGCCTGCTGAGGAGGAGTGAGTGGTTGTGTGCTCGGCTTTTGAGATGCAGGCTCTTCCTGCTGCCAGGAATGCATCATCCTGGTGGGAAATCCCATCTTGATGTGCTGCGCTCTTTTCCTGTGCCTCATGAGTCACAGGACCCCTTATAAAAGAGTGTTGGCCAAGTCCTTGAATGCAGCCGGGGGTAGGAAGCAGCAGTAAGATGCACTGGTGTAGCCTGCACTTTTCAGTCCTGCTTTGTTGGATGTGATTGTATTAATTGAGGCACTTTTTTTTTTTTTTTTTTTTTTTTTTTTTTTTTTTTTTTAACCATCCTGATAAGGAAGACATTTCAGCTTTCACTTTAAAGCAGCCAAGTGTAATTACAAGACTTTGACCTGTATTTGAGCGTGGATGTGCATGTCGGTAATTTTATGCAGCCGTAATACAGGCAGGACTAAAGTGGTCTCTGAGCACAAACTTCTGAAGTCACTGCAGGAAAGTCATGGGCTTTCCAGCAGTAAAGATCTGAATAAAATTGCTGACTTCAGGTGAGTGTCAGCTCCTGCTAGATACAGCCTGACTGCTGCCTCGTGTGCTTTCCCTCCCCTGGGGGAATCGTTTCATGCAGTTTGTTTCACTAGAAATTAATAGTTTAAGGGCCCTGCTGAGTTCTGTGCGCTTGCAAACCGTGCTGACTCATATTCCGAACTGTTGCAGCCTTGCTCCATGTAAACACAAGCACACTTCTGAAATATTTAATTTGTAATGTCCTCTATGGAGCGCTATCCCACAGCTCCTGGCATAATTCCCAGAAGCAGCAGATTCTGGGGTACTGGGAGTTTCAAAGCCATTGGTGCCTGGTGGGATAACTGTGTCTGAACTAGTTCAGTGTAGTTTATCCTGGCACTGAGACAGTTCAAACTGAACAGGTATTTAATCTTGCTCAAAGAAAGTCTGCTTTGAACAATATTTGGTATGTGTATAAACCATTTAGTGCCTGTTGAGACAGGGCTGTCGGGAGATCTACATGGTCGGCAAGGCTTTGTTATGGCAAGTAGACTTCAGTGTGAATATACCCCCTAAAAACTTTCAAGTAATGTTATTTCTGTGCAGTTGTAATAAAATCAGGAATAAGCTATCAGAAGATTTGTTTTCTTAGTTCCTCTGTAGGAAATAATGACACTAATAAAATTAATAATAGTTTTGTGAAAGAGCTGAGTGTACACCCATGTGTAAGATGTTCAAAAGGAACAGAGAAGGATGGAAGCTTGCACACCATGGTAGGTCTTTCAATTGAAAATAACCCCTGCAATATATGACTTGACTGGAAAGAAAGAGGAAAGGAGCAAGGAATGGTTCCAGAGTACTTATTTTGTCTGTATCTGATATGCACAACATCTGAAGTTTATGATAAATACCTTCTACTTTTAAGGAGTGTTTGGTTTAGTAGAGACCAGTTAAGGAGGAGGTAGTGTTTGTTAGTTGATTTTTGTTGTTGTGATCTTGGTTGAAATAGTAATGCACAATGGTGAGCACAGAGTGTCACTTGAGAGAGATTCAGTGTGCATCTCACGGATGTTGTGGATTGAGTGTCAGTGTGCTACATGTCGCTGTTAAATGTCAGCTGTTTGCCATGCTGCTGGGCTTCACAGACACCTTAATTCCTTCCAGCATCCTGCTCTTGTTTCATGTGCCCGTTCTTATCTTTCCCATTTTAACAGCAAGACCTTAGAGACAGAGTAATGAATGTGATGCAGCCCAATTTTGGCAAACCTTGATAGCAAACATGGTTCAAAACTTTGGAGAGAAAGCTCCTCTTATAGATGGGACTCTAAACCTCATACTGAGGGCACTTGGGAATATAGGACATCAGCCCCTCTTGCGCAACATGGTTGTACTCAACTGCTCCTAGTTGGAGCTGGAAGAGCAAATCTCTGCTTTTTCCATTGCACTTAGTGGGATTTGAGGGTACCCTGTTACTGCTTTGCCTGCAGCAAGGGCCCCTTGCTTTAGCACAGTAGTATTTCACTTCTAGGAAACATCTCTTCTGGAAGTATGGTCCAAGGCTCTACTTCCTCTCCTTCATTACTCAGCCTGCATGGAAGCTTGATAGAAATGTGACTTAATTCATGAGTTGATTTCACTAGAAAATCTGTGTTGGAATTCTGAAACTAAACTGTAGAGATGTAGAATTTCGTTGCTCAGATGTGCTGAGAAATACTTACCACTGGCATAACCTAATTAATTGCAAAACAGCCTTACCATCCATGTTTTCAAATTCTTCCTTCTGTGACAGCTATTAGTGGCACTTATTCTCTAAAAGCAAAGGAGACCATGTCAGTAGCTTCTGTTTTCCCACCTCCCTGAGCGCAGGTTTAAAAGTTGTACCTGTGTCTGTTATTGTTGCAATGACAGCTGTCTTTGTCCAGTTGTAAGTATTATACCCTGAACAGCTCTTCATTGGGATCTTAGCATGAAAAATTACCAGTAAAGGAAGTAGTAGAGGAAATCTTTTAATACCATCTCCTCTTTTTGCTCAAAATTGCTTCTTTTGAGTTGTATCTGTTTTTAATCAAGATGTAGTGGGTTGAAACATTCCATTGCTATTGGTGTTTCCATGTCTAGGGTAATTAGAGGTGGAATAGTTATGGCATAATGCAGTAGCTAATTTGTTAGTACTACTTAATCATGGCTCTTTTTGAGTTGCAAAGATGGTACCACTGATATGTTGCTCCTGAGGCTTGACAGCTAGGAAGACAACTGCAGGTGATGCAATTCTTGCGTAAGGTCCTTTACAAAACTGTGTTGTGCTGTTAAGGCAGTTGTGAAACAAGCGATCGCTCCTCGCCATGTGTTATCGGTGATTGCATAATCAGCAGCAAATAAGGAGCATTCTTCCACCCAAGGTGTCAGTAGCGGATATATGGTCTTCAGGTACCACTTAATTTTAAGCTATAGAACAGTCCAGCTTTGTTCCAAATCTGTTTTTTCTTTTTTTCGCACATGAAACTTTTTTTTTTCTTTCCTTTAAGGTATGTAGGTAATTTCTCTGCAGTCAATGCCTTAATTAAGAGTTTTGTTTGCATAGCACACAGGAAGAATGCTCTAGTAAGAAGAGACCTCTTGTATGTTAGATAGCAACCTGTTGGTCTGAATAAAGCCTTTTTGGGTAACAGGCAAAGCAGCCGCAGATTTGGAAAGCTCCTGTGAGCCTAATTCAGGATCTGTCCTAAAGGGTAACTTTCAGTATAGGATCTCAAACAGTTTGGTCCAGTTGGAAGGCCAGCTGTCTGCTCTGGTAATCAAGCTGTTGCTTTTTAAGATGAAAGCCATATTTCAGTGAATATGAACTCTCTTGTATCCGCTCGCTGTGCTCTGTCGGGAGGAAGGAGCAGCTGCGGTGCGTTGGCCAGACCTGCGTTTGGCTGTTGCTGCCATTGTGTTGTGTGTAAACACGTACCATTATTTTGGATCATATAGCAGCCTGTTCAAAAGGGTCTCGCATTCCCCAGCTGTTCCGCAACTTTTCCATCTCGGAGCTTGCCAGCTGCTTAGAACAGGCAACTGTAGCTACATTTGTTGCTCTGGTGTTAGGTATTAGTGGAGATAGCATTTAAGAAGAAGTCAATTTTAGGTGCTGCAAGTCCTTCTGCTGCTACTAATAGACTTAAAGCAAAAGCAGACTGCTTTTCTTACTATATCAGGATTGTCAGAAGAAAATTTCTTTGCTGCTAGTTGGAGTAATTGCAAAAAGGTTTTCTTAGAGAGCTGACACAAATATCAAATTTTAAGTGTGTTTACCTTGAAACTAATCTAAAAGAGGTGGGATATGAAAAGGTGCCACTTGGGAGTCGTGTCAGTAACTTCTGTTTTCCCACCTCCCTGAGCGCCATTCAGTTTAACAAGGCATCTTCTATGCTTTTATCACGTAATTCTATCACTTACCTATTCTTGAGTGCATTTTTGTTTAGTGACAATCCTGCTCTGGTCCGATGTTGAGGGAAGAACTGCTCTGAAATGACTGTCTGAGGTGAGTGCTCAGTCCAGCTGATGGAGCACAGGCTCCGAGTCCTGCTTTCTGGATTTTCCCATCCAGTTGGCGGCCTCCCCTATGGAAGAGATGAGAAGTGTCCAGAAAACAGCTTGACAGCTTGGAGGGGGAACTCCTTCCCTTCTGCACTAGGGAATCCATGACCATCTCTCCAGAGGCAGAGAAGTTAAAGCAGACTTTGCTCATGTTCAGGGTGCACTTGAACAAAAGCTTTAACAAAAACAAATTCAAGCACCTTTGTTGAAATGA
Organism: Tinamus guttatus; assembly: GCF_000705375.1. The sequence goes on from NW_010583321.1 coordinate 333,841, forward strand.
ATGATTGTTGCAATGACTCGGTGTTCACAACGCTTAATTGTTTTACAGTCTTGATTTCAAGTTTTGGGTGAGAAGGAGTGTAAATCTATTGCTGCTACTAAAGATAGTGATACAGCTAATGTTTCAGAGTCTTAATTTGTTTTCATTAGTGAGTATTCCACATTCCCTACAATGGGATAAATTGGGCATTTCCCTGAAAACGTTTCTAGTGTAATCAGTAATTTAAGAATGTAAATTTAAATTTCCTGGCTGTGTGAATAATTTTATGGTGAAGAAAACAGAGAATGAGTTGTCCGTTCTCGTTGGTAGTGCAGGCTGGCTCTGTCCCAAGCTCCTAGTTGCCCATTGTAACTGATCTGAAAACTCCATTATTCACACAAGAAATTTCCAGGTGAGTATTGAGAGTTTTTTCTTTTTTTTTCTTTTGCCAGGCCTACTCAATACTGTCAGGTTCTAGCTTTCATGGTGGTGGTAAACATAAATGCTAGATAAGTTATGCCAATAAGAGGATACCTCTGATTTTGAGACAGACAATAGCCTTGTAAATGCAAATTGAAAGGAGGAAATTAAGTTTCTGCATTTATAAATCAAATAGCATATTCCAGGATCTGTTTTTTGTATTTCCAAATAGCTGAGATTTCAAACTTCTTTTTTTCCCATTCCAATACTAATGTCTGAAAAGAAGTTGAAACACTGACTGTCTTTAACTAATTGCTAACTGTTGTCATTTGAGAACTATTCTTTCAGATTCAGTGTTGGATGCTAAACTTTATGGGCTTTTTTGAATTCATATAGAGGCCTACTGCTTGAAATTCTCATTTTAGATACATAGTTGAGCATGGTCATGAATATCAGCTTAAAATGTGTACTTAATATGGGAAAAAATGTAGAAGTGAATCTTCTCTGCATAATAACTAGAGATGTGAATGGTTCTTCAGAAAACCCGTAATGGGAGTGCTCAGAGAAGCGAGCAGAATGGTGAGGGCAGGGAAGTGAGTGGGGTGAGGAGGAGAAGCGTATGTCAGAGAGAAGGTCAGGGAACACATCTTAGTTTGTGTGTGTTGTCTAATGCACACACCCCTTTAAAGAGTCTGGGGAAAAGACATAAAAAGGAGAGGAATTTAAGAAGCACAAAAGTAAGGGAGGGTTGGCTTGTCTTCAGTTGAGCAGAGGAGAAAGAGTATATCTCATTCATAAGAGGTGTTAAATTCTTAAGGATATTAAAAGAGAAATTTTGATGCATTTTGGAAGGAAGTAAGAAGCCAACTGGGTAAGACTTTATATGGGACTAAGTGGCTAGTCACATTTAAAAGTAAAAAGAAGGATCCTCACCAGGACTCAAAGAGTTGTTCTTTGCTAAAATTGGTGGAAGTTCTGGAAAGACGAGAAAAAAATCTAAGCATTGCAGAAAGCTCTCTTAATTTTGTTTTTGTGAAAGGTTCTGCCAATGTTGTTAACATGGCTTAAATTTGCTCCATGCCCTAGAGGGGAAAGTATTTATTTTAAAATTTCCTGTAAACCTAAATTGGCTTTCCAAGCAACTTAGACGTGCCTGTCCATGTAGCGCCTTACAGCTCCAGGAGAGCTGGCAACCATAAGGCTCAGCAGAGGAGACCTTATGAGCTGCAGTAGTAGAAGTTGCTGCTCTGAAAGTATTGCTTGATTTCAGTCTTCAACCTTTGTTTCCTTATGCTGTAGTTAATGATTTCCCTTGCACTGCTAGTGTAAGTGCTACATTGCTTCTCTCGCTTCCCTGCCCCTTCCAGTGTTCTCTGTAACCAAAAATGTGTTAAATGCAAAACAGAAAAAAGCAGTGACAGGTACACTGCTAGTAAAGTGCCAGACTGCCCCATTACATACAATTGCCTCTAGCACCAGAAAGACCAACAAGTTTGGAAGGAACTTCCTTAGGTGTAAGTTTGAAATAGTAAGCAAAATTCCAAAAGGAAACAAAATATATTTGTGGAGGAATATCAAGCAGTAGAGATTTGTCTTAATTAGGCTACTGCTTTCAGGATTCTTTGTTTTAAGCAGTGGTGCCCTGGATGCTTGCGTTGTTTGTGTGCTGCTCAGGAGCCTGCAGTCTCGCTTGTGGCTGGCATGGAGATGTTACGGGCTAATAATCTGTCCTTCCTTTCCCACCTTACTCCACCAGACTGCATAATTGGCCTATTCCTGATGATATCACACTCCTGGCCTGGCTTAAACTACTTAAGTTTATAATATTGTGTAATTTGCTTTGCAGTAAATACTGTGGCAAATATTGCTTGGTAAGAGTTAGTAAAAAGCCTGACCTGTGCAAATCTCAGTGGCTGAAGAACCCAGAGAGCTCAAAGCATATGGATTGCACAACTGCCCCAAAGCCCTTCCCATCGCCCTGCGTGCCCAGTTCGCAGTGGTTAGGCAAGGGGAACCCCAGTGCACGGACTTGAGTTCAGAGCTATTTGTACCCTCTTCCTTCCTTTTATAGTGCAGAGTGCCAGTAGTTGGCCAACAAATGATTTGATTATTCTTAAATACACTTGTTTATCTTTTCTCCACAATATTTGGTGCGTGTTTGACTTTACAACTCACATGCAGATGCCTATTTTGTATTATTTTTGTGGGTTGGCAGCAAGGGCGTTCTGGCTTCCCATTCCAAGCAAAAGCCTGGAGTATGGAAATAACTGTTGTTTACATGGAGTCCTGGTATGGAATGCAAGTTTAACTCTTCCAACTTGAAATAAAGTTACTTTGAATAAAATGAGCTCTGAATTAAGTGGGACAGAATCCAGCTAAAAACTTAGAACTTAAAGATAATGAAAGTGTAGCATTACTAACCACTACTAGGTATGCGTTTCAGGTCATTAAAACCTGTGGTTTGGAAGAGGGTAGTACTTGCCTGCCAATTGTATAACAAGCTGCATGCCTATAAAATGTACTGGGTAGTGTACTCTGCTTGAAGGGAGTTGTGTGGGCAGCGAGAGAGCAGATTAAGCATCCCAGGTAAGAGAAAAGCTTTCAGTTGTTAGTTTGCGAACATGATCTGCCTTTCAATAGAGAGGTGGGTTAAAAAGAATTACTAGTGTTCCTGTGTTCTGTGACATCCTGTTTGAGTCTTGGCCAAATATCCCTTTAAGCTAAATCTTTGGAGCGGTATTTGGTTGGCCATGCCCCTTCTGGACTCCCAGGAGGCTCTTGCCACCAGCAAGCTGCTGAAATCAGAAGCAAAACACCAAAAGGTGGGTATATGCATGTGAAGTAAGGGAGCTCTGGATTTGAGTGCTTTTGTGCTGAACTTCAGTACAAAACAATACCATAAGAGAGACACCATAAATTTATTCCAGAATTAGGGTTACTTGCAAAATTCCTAGAACAGCATAGACAGACACTATCATAAACTATATAAACTATATCACTACCATAAACTATATAAACTATGTCTACAACTGTAGTGTCTGTGTAGTAAAGCAGATGCTATGTCCTCTGAACAATTCCTTTGCAAAGTCTAACATGAGAACTTGCAGTCATGCCAGGCTCTACTGAATGAGATCAAGTAATCTTGGTATTACTGAAGTTAATTGCTCAAGGAAGCCCCCAAAAAGACCTTTTTCCATGAACAAGCTGGTATGAATTGGCATTCTTCCTTGCACAGGAAACCACAAATTCTTATTGTGGAAAACTTCTAGCTCTTGTAAAACAGCCCTTAACTTTGTGCAGTAAAGTTGTTCAGAATGTTCTAGCTTTTTTGCTGTGGCCTCTAGAGAGCAGCTGTAGGAAACTTTAGTGTTTTGATACCCACAAAATCACTGGCTCCAAGCTTTCCGGTGCCTTGCATTCGTTCTTCACTCAGCATGTAACTAGGGCTTGGATGCTTATCAATTACCTACAAGCTGAGACCCTCTTTATTCCATGTTTAGTATGTAGCAATTGAACATGATCCTTCTCATTACAAGAGCGTTGTGTCCGATTAGCTCCTTTGTTGGGGTTTCTGAAACTGCTTTACCTGGGAATTATCCTCTGTGGTAGGGGAGTTGGGTAGGGCTCACCTTAACTTATGTATTTTGCTTCTCACTGGTCACTTTTCTGGGTTTTCAGTGTGCTTCATTTCTTTTGAACTTTGACACATTGTTCTCAGTTTGCAATGTTTCTTTTTTATTCCTATTCTTATTCTTCCAAAGATCTTTTTTGGTTGTTTGTTTTTTGTTTTAATATAAGTCTCTTAAATGAGAACTGCACCTGTGATCTATGCCTTTCAGATACACTATCAAGAATATAACTCAAATTACACAGTGTGTTCTTCTTTTCTTAGGGAACGCCAGGGCATAGAGATGTAGTGAATTGCCAAGGCTAGCAGTGCTAAACGTGGCTTTGGCTTTGCAGGGCAGGCTACTTGCTTGAAGCTGCCGTATCACATGATCTTCATTAAAGTTTTATACTTTCTGCTATTTTGGAGTGTTCGCTGGGCTCTCAAATACTGGAACGTTCCCGTTGCTATTTAAGGCAGGACATCTGTCATGATGTGTCTAGAGTCTGATTTCTCCAAGCCTTGGAGAAATTCTTGCCTTTATACTCTACCTATGTAGCTATTGCGCCTTCTACAACCAAAAACATAGCAAATAAATAAAGCTACAAAGAGGTTAAGAGGCTCATTGAAAGCCTGGAGAGCAGAAACTTGCCAGTAGCTGCCTTGTTCTGTTGTCTGGGCTATCCTCTGGCGGAAGTTTATGTGTTAAGAATTTGCTAAACTGGACTGCATTAACCTTACTCTGTAGCAGCACATAACTTTCTATCCTGGGAGGATGTGCATGAAATAGCCTCATGTGGAGCTTCATCTCGCAGGCCGAGTTCTGCCTGCGTTGGGCGCTTGCCCTCACCTTGCACTGCTCCCGAAGCCTGCGGCCTGCCCTCCTTTGCCTTTGGAGCCCTCCCTTGAGCAGCCTCGGCGCTGGCTGCCCTCTCAGTAGCAGTTGGTGTCCCAGCAGCTAGGCAGTTTGTGCTTTTTTTACTCAAAAAGCCAGTATTATTGAAATACCCTGTGCAGGGCAGGGCAGAAGTTGGAGCTCACATCTAAAAGGAGCAGACTGGTAACTACTTCCTTTCTCCTGTTGAAACCCTACTCTGAAAACTTGTTTCTAGAAGTGCCTTTAACAAGCTTTGAAACTTGCATTGTAGTTTTCAGGGCAACCCTGTGTGTGTGTGTGTATATGCGTGTGGCTTTGCTGTAATACCATTTTGGGGATGAAGTTTCATAAACGCACTGTCTCCGCGCCCCTCCCATTTCCCTCCTTCCTTCCTGCTTGCTCACAGCGCAGTGCTGAGCTGCCTGCCCGGCGTGGGGGCTGGCCTGCCCGTTGAACGTCTTTGTTAGCTGTTTTATCCGTGTCCGTAGTTGCTAGGTCAGCAGATCCATGTTTCGCTGGGTTACTGGACCAACGAAGCTCCAGGAGGCCCATAAAGTAGGAGGCCCATAAAGGTGGGAACAGCCCATCTGGCAGTGACAGTTGGTGGGACAAGGCTTCCTGACCGGCTCCTCTTGACTTGAGGGCCTTGGGCTTCGTGTTGGCTGTGCAAGTTGAGATGGAGCCCAACCCAAGAGAGAAGGAAAAACTAAGTGCCCCCTTGGTAGTTCATTTGTCTAACTGCAATGTGAACTTGGATTTTCCCATTGCACCTATCATTTGACAAATTTGAAACCTTCAAATGGTGCACTGAAGAAGTGTTTCTTGTTGCTAAAAATGCTGGATTGGGAATTTGGAGTTGGCTTTTTTCCTTGTTTCTTGTGGTTCCTATTTTTTTGAAGCCGTTTGTTTTAAAGAAACTACAGTTTTCAGGAGGCAGCACAGCTGAGAAAGGCCAGAAACTAATGTAGTTGTGTGACAGGATTTGGCTCTGTTGGAGTGCATATGGCAAGCATTTCTGTTCCTAATTTAAAATTGCAGACCCTTTGCTTGCTCGCCAGTTAGTAAAGATGCCGTGAGAGCATCTTTTAAAGACAGCATGAGCTATTGTGTTTTTTTTTTTTTTTTTCTGGCGCTACAATAGTTGTGGTAACAATGTGCATCCTCTGTGTCTTTAAAAGGTAGATGGAATTAGGAGAAGAGGGAAAAGTGTTGAGGAGGAAAGAGGTTCAGGAAAACTATAATCAGGTTAATAAAAACGTGATCCGAAGTTTTGGAAAGCTTTATTAAACATAACGTGAGTACTTAGTTTACTGGAGAGATGTAATATGTGTTACTTGACCTGATGGCTTTGTCTTGTGCTTGTAGGTAAAGGCCTGTTTTTTCACCTAGTTTCGCAATTGGGGATTTACTTTGGCACAAAGGAGACAAGTGTCTTGTTTGAGTTAGCATAATGCAAGTGTCTGATTGGAAACGTTCCCAGCAACAATCTGATTCCTAGTCTTTGCTGTAACTGCTCAATAGTGCCACCAATGCATATTTGGCCAAAAATAAATAAAAAGTTATAACAACATGCATAAACTCCAGGATTTATACACATTTTAATATGCTAAAAACTGTTCATTAAAATATTGTCTGAAAATGCAGTAATGATCTTTACCATGTCAATTTTGTGTTTTGAGTGTGCTCAATTCCTGAAAATTGCTGTTGGCTGCTGCAGGTATTTAATTGCTGGAGTGTTTTAGAGAACACTGCTTCCTATCAGTATGTTCTGCAGGATAATTTGTGTGTGTGTAAATATTATATTTCTACTAAAATAAAAAAGACACTTTCTCCTTAACAAAGCTTTTTCTCTTTGAGGAAAAAAAAAAAAAAGAAAAAAAATACGATTTCTCGCTGTGTTCTGGTAGTAGATGCACATCTGCTATGCAGAGGGGAGACCGATGGCTGTGCCGAGCTGCAGGTGTGGGAGGCTGTGCTGCATTACAGGTGCCTGAAACAATCTTTGAGCCGTTTGACGCTTTATTTGAAATGAGCCATTTGACTCTCTAACTGAAATGAGCACAAACTACAACTACTTCTACTACAAACAAGTCTTAGTCACAGAATCACTTCTAACTGGTTACAACAGTGTCCTGAAAATCTCATTAATTCTTTTACTTTAGTTATCACAGAATGGTTGAGGTTGGAAGGGACCTCTAGAGATCATCTAGTCCAACCCCCTGCTCCAGCAGGGACACCCAGAGCACGGGGCACAGGGCGGCATCCAGGCGGGTTTTGAAGATCTCCAAAGAAGGAG
>NW_010583322.1:0-28098 GCF_000705375.1 Tinamus guttatus
AGAGTAACGAAAGCTTACTTCCTTTCCTCTTCTTCTTTCAGAAACACGAGGAAAAAAGCTAAAAGATATGTATATGGATCAAACAGCTCACTCTGGGAAGTAAAATAGAGGTAGGAATTTACAGGTGAAGATCCAGTGTCTGAAGGGTGCTGTGGTCATGCTTTTGATAGAAGTGGTAGACTACTCAAGAGAATGCATATATCATAGAATCATAGAATCATAGTCTTACTCAAGAGAATGCATATATCCTTCAATTAGTACAAGCAGAGCTGCTCTTTCCTATATTCTTTCCTCCTACATCCATACACACACACAGATATGTATGATCTTGATGATATGTCCACAAAGCATCATGAGTTTGGCTACCATAGTTATCATGTATCATCCAGAGCCTGCTGGCTTCCATCAAACACTGCCCGGTGGGACATGCAGTGTAGCACCCTGCTGCAAAGGGTTAGGAGGCATTTGTGCCAGGTAGAGGTCTGTGGACCAGCACTGGTTTTTAAATGATATTAAGGCAGAATCTAAAGGAAGTGTTAAGAATATCTGATTCTCTCCTTTAGTTCACTCATTCTCTATATTGTATAAATGCTAATAATAATAATTCAATTTAATAACACCAATCTTTGTACAGCACTCGAGCCCATTCACTCAAGGGCATGTCCTCAACTTGCAGCACCTTTATCGCACCTGAACCACCCTCATAAACCATATCTTCCTCAGACCTTGTTAGGGCAAGCAAATCCAACCTCATGGAAATGAAATGAGAAATAGCCAACCTCTAAATATGCTGTCTCTCGATATTAAAATTGCCCTTACTTTTTGCTAGGGGGATCAAAACAAAGTTCTCTTGTCTTTCCAGTCAGGGTCTCAATTTTACTGTTTTTCTTCCATCGTTTGAGCTATAAAAATATCCTTTCAGTAACTAATTCTTCGAAAGCATCTTGCTTTGACCAAACTTCTGATATGTATCTGTTTAAGTTAACTCATATAAACTCATGCGAGTGCAGTGACTTTACTAAGCAAAGGGACAGAAGAGAATGCAACACAATTTTCCCGCATCTTTGGTCTGGCTTTGATTAATGTGTAAACCACCTGTATGGTGTTAAGTCTCAGCTTTACCTACAAGGGCTGGATGCCTGAAAAGAACACCTAGTCTCTCACTAGCCCCTTTGATAGAACTTTGGTAGTAGAAAGTTTCTGCTACGAAGAAAAATAATCAAAAAGTCCATGTAAAAAATCCTGGCCTTGGGAAGGTCTTTATGACCAGGGTGAAAGTGTATGGGAACTATGACTCGAGTAGTACTGTACCACAATTAAAATCACCTGCTGCAGGTGACGGTCCCACCATTTCTGGAGACTGCAGGTATGTAATGCCACGGAGAACTGTGGCCAGCCTCCACAGTGATGTTCAAAAACCAGAAGTTTGAGAGAAAAGAGGAACACAAAAATGACGCAGCATATACCGGAGTAGCTGCAGCACCCTAAAGGGAAAAGAGTTCTTTAAATTATATATAAATCTACCTGTGATATAAAGGGAGAAAATTCCTTGCAAGGGACAAATATCCTCCACATCTGTGGTTTTTTCATGGATCATTCATTTTGGCTGATGGATCATATTCCAGCTAAGACTCTCTGACCTCGACATGACAATTTGCTTGACTTTGAACTTTTCTAAGGATGTTCTCTTATTCTGCTGAGTTCCTGAATTTTCTGTTTTTTTTTTTTCTTCTTCTTCTTTTTTCTTTTTGTTACTTTCTTTCTCTTAACAAAGGAACTACTGCTTCTTACTGCAGAACACATTTTTCAAATATCTGGTAGGCATTATTGACCTAATTTAGCTGTCTGAAAGTTAGATGTGTGTGAGCTGGCAATCTAACAATCTAGGGCAATCTCCAGTTGTACTCAATGGGGAAAAAACAAGCACTTCTAAAGGGAAATAGTAGCTGGATACATGTGATAGCTGTAAGCTACCGACCTCAAAGCACTATTCAAAGTTATGCAAGTTCTCACTGCAAGAGAGAATTCAGGCATTGAAATAGTGACAGAATCAAACCAGATTTTTGAACTCTGCATCTGCATCACAGTTATTAGGGCAAGCAGCCTAATAACTACTTAGTAGAAAAGAATGTGTTACGAAACATTTTAACATAGACATATGTGTTGTTCAACTAAAAAGGTGAAGGTATGTTCAAGAACAAGGATCTGGAACAAAAGATTGAAACAAAATTCCTTAATCAGGTGTAATGAATGTGTAAATGCAGTTGTGTACGTCTATACCTGCATTATTTGACTGTTGTGTTTATACCTGCATTATTTGAGTGTACCTCATAATATGTGTGTATATATCTACTCCATCAAGGATGCATTCAGGTTTCTTGCTTGTTTTAATCGTATGTATCACTACAACATCTAGGAACATACACCAGATGGGAAGCGATCTTTTTCACAGGAAACATTCCCTTCTTGTCTCAGAAAACTAAGGTAGATAATACCATTAGGAAACTAGTCATGAATAATCTTAAAACACAAACAACCAAAAAAGAAAAAACAGCTGAGAAAATCTCAGAGTTGCAGAGTTGCCTTAGAAGGCTCTTCCAGAATAACACTTCTGATTTTTCTTTTTCTTTTAATCTTCTTTAACTTCCAGCAGGAACATTTAGTCATTTGCATTAAATATATTAGTTTACATTAGGTTTATGGCAGTCAACTACAGCAGTGTTTATTTTTTCAATAGAGAACAGTTGCATTTCGTTTCTGCCTTCATTTTGTTGATCTAAACAAGTCAATTTTACTTCATAAAATAAGCTGTTTCCTGGATCACTCCAGGAGCTCTTCAGCAGTTTGGTCCAATCTGGCATTTATCTTCCTAGGACAAAGGCAGTCACAATTATAGATACCTCTCCAAACTTCTGTACAAGTTACATTAACACACTCTTAACTTAGCAGTGATTTCACTTTTTGGGTTACAGAAGTGTCAGCTTAAACTCTTCATTCCTCTTTTCAAGGATGAATACCTATAAGTGTCTTGGGATTGTCACATACATCTTCTCAACCACTGGATGGATGAAGCTTTAGATTCTAATAGTTCCTCACTCTTGCCTAAAGTAATTCTATTTCTAGCATATGTTTGATGTAATTATATAAAAGCCATAAATCTTCATTATTACTATGTGCACTAAATGTGATGACTGTAGAGCCCAAGAGAAGTAGTAGTTGGCCTAGTTCAGTAACCCAGTGGGACCAAAGCATTGCTAAGGGATTACAGTCTAAGCAGAAAACAGCTAAAGGAACCACAGGAAAGCACTGTGATTAAGCAGAGGTTAGACACCCAGCTGAAGGAGGATCTAAGCTGTTATGAACCACGTCATAGTCTAACAAGACAGGTGTCATTTTTGGAAAACCACTGAGATCTCAGTGAGGAAAGTAAGTTTACTGGGGTAAAGTTTTGGGAATTGACAGAAGGACTTCAAAGAGTTTTCGGTTTGGGCACCTAGAGGGAATGAGTTGAGAAACGGCATGAGAGAATCCTGACTGGAGGGGCAGCAATACCAACAATGTTAAAGCTAGTACAAAGTTTCTGAGGTCACCTAAAACATCAAATCTGACACCAAAATGGTCATCACATTCTTCGGCTTGCATATTTGCAGACTCATGTGAGCAGAACTAACATCCTCCTGCCCCATAACGATGAGCACTTTTTACTAGTAGTAAAGGACACTGCTTTAATAATATTAAAATTTCACTGCAGAAAAGGTAAGTTTTAACTCCCTTGTTAGAAAGTAGCAACCAGAGGACTTACAGTAGATTAAAAGTATGGAGAAAAAGATATTTAAAAAGCTCTTAGAAGTTTTATTGTGCCTTAGATACCTTGAAAACTTGATAGGCCTTTTCCACTCCAGATTGCACAGGGATGGAACACCTAAGCGTCATGTGAAACCATATACGTGCTGGATTTTTGCAGTGGATGTCTGCTATTTGCAGGGGTCTGACTGAATTTCCAGAAGATGCCGAGCAGGTCATTTCAGTTGTCGGCTTCAAGCCGGTAATGAGAATTTATCAGTTCCTCGTGCACATTCACAGCTGATCTCTCACCAGCGCATTTCTATAAATATTGCATATTTATCTAGATGCATTGTAAATTAACAGCTTGTTTTATTTCATTGTATTTGTATTTAGTTAGTTAGTTAGTTTACACAGGCAGGCAGGCTAAATAACCAGACCAATGTTTATAACTCTATCCTCTCAAATGACACCATGAATGGAGACCTCGGCACAACCAATGCTTCCATTGACGTCAACAGTGATAATTGCATTAATAGCAAGTCATGACAGTCTCATCGGAAATTTGCTCAGGAAATATAGCATGGGAGCTGAGAGCTATTGTTTCATAAAAAATAAAGGAACCTATAATTTTACTGAAAGCAGAAGGGCACAAAAATTATATTGTTTAGAAACTACTCGAAATAATAGCCATCGTGTCACCAGTCTTGTCAACCTTTATGTCAGCCAAAGAAAGCTGCAAAGAAAAAAAAAATCTCTAAGTGCTCAGACAATTATAATGTTGGGAGTTTAGAGGTTACAGAGGGTCTTAGGAAGAATCTTAAAGCTGCTGTGTTTTTGTAACACTTCTCCCAACTAAGTTTAAATTCAGAGCTTGGTAGGGAGGTAGTAAGATGGTTGCTAAAAATATGAAGTGAGAAGGTAAGGATTAATCCTTGAATATACACACCTTAACAGGGAATGAGTTTGGTAGTAGATGAATTTAAAAAGGAAACACAGAATAGTTTAGCGAACAGAAAAGAAAGATCTACAATTGAAAAGAACATCTGCACTGTTCTCAGCACTGCCATCTTGTTTAGAGTTGATCTTTTCTAAAAAAAAAAAAAGTTCCATGTGCAGCAATGCCACAACTACAGGCTGCTGGTGTGTGTGTAATCACCTGTGCCGGAAACGACATTTCATATATGGGAGCATCTGGTGCAGCTATATACAATGGACACTACTCAGATGATGATCTTTTTTGAGTGACATGTTCCACTTAGAAGATAACAAATCTGGTCACAGAATTTCTTGCAAACTTCCTTTTGGACAGCAAAAAAATATATATTTATGCATTATACTGATGCACACACGTGAATTCCTTTTTAAAAATATATTAATGTTTCTGTGTTTATTTTGGTAGAATTTGCTGAAGAACACTGTCACTTTGTCGAAAGTAAAACATGGGCTGGGAGAAAAAAAAATACTCCTATTTGAAGCCTAATCAGAAACCTTCTTCTGATGCCTAATTTCAATGTATTGGTTCCTTCTTAGCATGATGGATCTCTTTCCATGACCTGCTAGCACATCACAAAGATTTGGTACATTTACACTTCCACAAAATTAGCACAAAACTGAATGATGGCTGCCATGGAACTGTTGCACTGATGTAAATCAACAGTAGCACCAACAGTAATTGTGACATGTCATTCTCAGCCCTTGCTATTAGAGCTGTGTCACCGTATATGCTGAAACCACCCCCAGGCTACTGTGGCTCCATGAATTGCTGCTAATTCCATTTTGTACTGCAATGATACTGGGACAAATTTAATCACTTCAGAGGCCAAGGATGACAAAACTTTATTTAACCTAGAGGCACAGGGATCCGCGTGTCTCAACCTCTAGCTCTCAAAAAAACCCATACCGCTTTTTCCCAGCTTTGATGCATCCATCTGCCTGCATGAATTGCTTTTTGTGTGCAAACACGAATTAGCACCCAAGGGTCCCACTCTCCTACTGCCCTCTCGTCAGTGATGGTCAGTGTTTCATACTTGAGAGCAACAGACTCTGACACTCAGCCAGAAGAACCAATTGTTCAGTATTATACTTCAGGGAAAAAGGGGTGAGAATGCCTTTCATCTTTCTTAAACAATTCATGCCCTGAAGCAGGAGGTTTGAGGCCTCCTGTTGTTTTATCCTTGCTAGTGTCACTCATTCAGAACTACTGGATTTTTCATGATGCTTCACCCTGTGAGATTACACTTTGGTTTCCTATAACACAGAGCCTATTCTGGCACAGTCAAGTGTTTACTTTGAACGCTTGGGGAACAGCTCTACTGCAGATAACCAAGGCTCTCAAGTATTGATCCAAATGCCTCTTCTTCCATCACACACAAGTCACATACACATCACATGCATCACATACACATTTCCCATTCAAGTTAAACTGGGAAAGTTTTATTCAACCTTACTCCATGTGTTAAATTTGACATATATCTTGGCCCAGCTTTTATGTTAGATATTGGGAAATTCACCCATTCTCATCCTCTGTCAAACCTAATCTGCATATAGTCACTTTTTTGTGTATATTTTAGCCTCACTTTCTAAGTCAATGATCCTGATAAAATAACATTCTCTGTTAATGCCATTGTATGTGTGTATTTGTCTATGTTTCTCTATGTGTCAGCACTCTCATTTCAACAGCTTGTGAACCTGTTAATCAATTTATAGAGAAGACATTCTTAACTATTAAGCGCTAACACGTTCCATGAAAATAATGGTTGAAAAAAAGAAAATACATCTTCTTAATTTCTATCACCATCTGTGGGGTTAGATCATGAAGTTTATTGTTAATAGTCACAGCAGAATGCATATGACAAAGAACTGAGCAACCTTGCAGCAGGAAATGCTGCCATCAATATTCACACTTTATTAGACATTGGAGAGTCCAAAGCAAGACAAAGCCATGGGATCCAGAGGTATGTCAATAAAACAAGAGTGGAGATGCTCTTTCTGCAGATGTGTAAGGAGAGAAGAGACAGATATCTGAGTGGTCAACCTTCTTTAGTATGGTTGGGATCAGACCCAATATAGTAATTCCTGGTCTTTACAAAGCACTTTTCACTCTTATTTCAAAGAACTTTTCAAAGAACTAGAAGAGGTTATGACAAAACTATATTCCCATCAGGAATGCATGGTTCACTCAGAAATGAAACACTTCATAGAATTGGGTCAGCCTCAATATAATATTGAAGAAAAATGGAATAAAGGTCCTCATGTTTCAAAACACTACATTCTGACACTGTTGAAATAAGCTATTTCTTCTTCTTGGCTGTTTCTTCTGAAATTACTTTCCATTCCTGTGTTTTAATAACATACCATATTATACCATTCTGTACCACACTGCATCATAATAGAAATGATAAAAAGTCAATTGAAATGTTTCAAATGTGTCATTACAACTTAAACCAGATTTTTTTTCTTGATGAGAAATTAACAATTTCAGTTCTCCTTTCAAGCCATATGCAGCTGAAATTGGCAACTCTGTCCATTTTCATTAAGTTGTAATTACATTGTCTGTATAACCACAGCAAGTATCCTTATTCCTGTTCTACAAATGAGAAATCTGAGTCATGAGAAAACGACCTCAAGATGAGCAAACAGATGTCAGCAGAGCTGGGACCAGAACTCCTAGTTCTGAATAGAACTAGGTATCAAGGGATTTTCTGAATTTGCTAAAATTTAACAATTCAACTATTTTTCTTTATGGATAGCAATGAAAGCAGTAATTACTTTCTATTACTCTTTCTATTACCACATATCTTTCAGGGTATCTAAACTTAAAAGGTAGAAAAATTGCACTTTTTTCATTTTAATTATCTATAATCTGTTCTTTGAGTATATTTATGTAACATGTGTCTATGTTGAATAAATTTAGCAAAGTTCATGTGTGAGTTTAACTCAACATTTTTTACTATGTTTACAGTTTTGGTGCAAGAATCCAGAAGTGGATTTTAAGCTGCTTTTTGTTTAGAAACTGTACTTATGTTACTGTCAAAAATGGAGGTCAATATGTTTTTGTAAGTATGTATGCATTAACATCTCCAAGAGGTCTTGTGCACAGACTACATGTTTGTGGAGGCATTGAAGGAAATGGGACACATTTGTTTTGAAGTTCTAAAGCAAAAGATTTTCCAGGAATTATTTTTAACTGAGCCACACATGATGTGTAAAGGCTGTTGGCAGGATGTTGCTTTACAGCTACATTTTTCACTGCAGCATAAAGCAAAAAGGGAGATGTTGTCCTTTAGATGACAGTAAACTCCCTGTGTTAGAAATGAGTGTTAAATCTGTCCACTTAAAAACCTGTCCTTACACGTGACATGGATGATATTTACAGACTAAAGAATGGTGACATTTACAGAAGAAAGATGTTTTAGACAGAGAGAGCAAAGCATTATGTTGGAAGACAGTCCTCCCTTCTTTAAGTCACCAGGCCCATGCTGAGCCTGCTCATATCCAGTTTCAGTCCAAATACAGCTTCTCCCACCCCAGACGAAGACACCTAACCTTGCAAAAGTCAAAGTTTTCTGGATATTGAATGGATAGGGATGCCCAAAGGGAAGGCTTGATGGAGCCTCTGGTTCAGACACTCCCAGGCTTTAAGCGCTTTCCTGTGCAGCATTCAGCAGCTTACAGGAGTCCAGACTCCTACACAGTCATTAGGAGCAAATAAATATTTCAGCCCTGTGTTCTGAATTACTTGTTAGATGCTTGTTTTTTAAAGGTTGCAATGTCCGGGTTCAGCAACTAAAATAAATATTCTGAATATATTCCTAATATTTTTCTTCCTAATAATAACTTATCTTGCAGACTCCCTGCGAACATTTTCTTCACGTGCTTAAACAAGTTATATTAAGCCAGTAACGCATGTGTTAGGAGTACAACTGAAATTTCATTTTTGGCATCTGTCACATTTTCTTCCTTCTTTTGCGCAACCTCTGGAATCAGATTTGATTCTACACAGAGAAAGACAGCTGCTTAACTGTCAAGATTTTCTTCAACCCTACCTACCTCTACTCTGCTTAGCTTATAAAAACTGAGTAATATGTAAAATTCAGGTGCGTGTTCACAAAACCTGGGGCTTTTGAGACTTGTGAAGGCTGACAGTACACTTGAACTCTGCCAGAGCTTTGTATCTGTTTTCCACATATTAATGTATTTAACAGAAAACATTTTTCCTTTTCACAGTTGGCCTCATTGCCACCCTGAGCACAAGGCTCTTTACCTATGCAATCTGCCCAACCTCAGGGCTGAGTTTGGATGACTTTCTTCGCTGAACACTGTTATGAGGCAGGAAAAACCTTGCAGTATGAATGCAGTTATTATTATGAAACATCCCAGCAGATTCTTTTTTTTCTTACTGTTTTTTTCTGTGGGAGACAGAATCTCTAAGTGCATTAAGAGAAAAGCAAGATCAAACTGTATCATTTCTAGAAAACTTTTTAAATATTTTACAGGGCAAGATAGAATTCTTTCATCTTTCACTGGTCTAATTCCTTATCGTTTCTTAGCTAACCATATCATCCACTCATGTAGGATTTGTCCTATAAAATTTTGCAAAGTGAAATTTAGATGGCTAGGACAAACCAAGGTTCTTGTGGGTTATTGCTGTTTCTCTTCTCCAACTACTCAAAGAAATCCTTCACCTTAAGATTAATTTCTGAAATAAATCACCTTCTAAAGGCATTCAGACATCTCTACTGACCACATAGGGAAACAGTCTTCTCTTTGCTAAAACTAGACACATAACTTTGATGACTAAATTTAGGTGAGATGAAACATGCCTTCGAAAAACTCAGTGATAATTCAGTAAACTTTATCCTTTTGTACTCCCTCTCTTCCCTGCTGTTTCTTTTGTTCACTTGTCACTTCTCATCTCCATGTCATGTATCTAAAGTTAGACAGTAAGCTCTTTGAAGCAGAAACCAGGCCTAAATATTTCTCTCAAGATTGAATAAACAGCTTAAACTACCAGTAGACTAGAAGATTACGGAGTGGTTAAGTCTCCCGACATAAATTAACCAGGTATAACCGTTGTTTTTGTTCTTTGTTTTGTTTGATAGACTGTTTTGTTCTTTTTTTCTTTTAAAGAAAATCTGCTTCCCTTTACCAAAGCACCAGAAAAAAACACCACTATACCCAGTAGTATATACTCAGGACTGCATTTAAGGATGCATTATTTTCAGTCAAAGAATGCTACAAACAGAAGTGATCAAGATGCTTGTCACCCTGTAGCCCTGCAACACTGTCCTGCCCTTGATAGTAACAGGCCTTGTCTCAGGTTTCCGAGGTCTCAGGACTGTGGCTTCCCAGTCTTGTTCCACCAGAAATTTTTGTACCTCAGCTGGTCACGCTCTGGGGATCAGCACTCCCATTTCCGAAGCCTGACTGATCACTGGGGCAGTCTGGGAGGGCTCCCAGTGCCCCCGCATTGTCCACAAGCAGCATGAGGACATCCCCACATACCTTGCACTGCCACAAAACAAAGCCAAGCACCAAAACCAAGGCTTTTTACAGAATCCCACTATCACTGCAGCTATTCTGCCTGCACTCCCCAGCCATAACCACCACAAGCAACAGAACCTCAGGGGCATAACAGACCTTCCACAGGATGCAGGTCCCTCGGAGTGTCTCTATTCGGACACAGCTCATCCACAAGCCCCTCAAGGTATCCATGCTCCCCGCTTCCCTTCCCGAGTCTTCTAATGGTGGTGGCTGTGGCTGTTACGGAACCAGCACAGGGAAGCTCCACCCCGTGCTGCTACCAAAACTCCTGTTTATGGCCAGCACAAGGGGTAAAAGTGGTAACAAAGGATGTAAGTGACCTAATGTATGCAAAACTTAGCATATATTTGGTAAATTCAGTTGTAACACGGAGCTGTAAGCTCTGGGGAAAGAGCAGGGTGTGAAACTGTGCTAGTGAAGGTGAAAATGGCCTTAGGCATTTCATGGAATGAGGAAGAAGCCAGCATCATATTCCTCCCATACCATAGCAGAAAAATAGGTAAAAGCTAATTGTGTAAATATGATAACTACTAATGCTACTACATGCAGAATGGCTGCAATTGGAAGGGGTCCCTGGACATGAAGGGTTGGGTCTCTCCAGAGCCTTGAACATCTAGGCTGGATATTCCCAGATCTCCTGGTCTCTCCTTGTATGGGAGATGACCCAATCCCTTAATCCTGCTTGTGGCCCTCTGCTGGATTTGCTTCAGTACCTCCATTCCTCTCTTGAATGTGTGGAGCCCTTAACAGGTCCCAGCACTCATGAGATTTTTTTTTCTTCATAAAGTTGTATTTTTTTTTTCCTTTTTTACAATAATTAGATCTGAGCTAATAAAGATTAGGTCATTAAGATTCCAATTATATTAGCAATAAATTTGGGGCATCAATCTGGTGTGCTTTTCCTTTGCTCATAAATAAGATTTTGAGCAGAGCACCATCCTGCTACAAGGTGTGTTGAATGCTGCTTTGGAGGACGGCTGGTCCTTTGTGGTAAATAGAGTTCAGGTACGGTTGTTAGTTTGAAGTTATCAAATGCAATTAGAAAAAAATGTTTTGCTTATCAGATCATTCATCTTACAGAGAGGGTGTTTAGAAAGTGAAGTATGACCACTTAAGTGCTCAGATTTTCTTTGGGTTAACTGAAAGTGATGCTATACACAAAACCGTAACTCTAAACTAGATTATCACTGGAGTATTTGCCTGTGAACTCTTAAGAACATCAAGAAAGTAGCATCTAAAAAAAAAAAAGAGAGAGACAAGACCTAAATGCAATGACTTACAATATCTTTATGGCATGTATTATTTTTACTGTAAGATTTATCAAACCGTTAAGACCTTTTATTGCTTCAGGTAACATCTGTATATGAATGTTATTGTCTTCTTTGTATCTATGAGGTAGTTTTATGTCAATATTTTACACTCAGAAAATACCTTCAGGACATACACTTTGTTTAAAGAGCAAATGAAGAAATAGCACTTCCTTTCTAGAGAAGGCTTTTTGTTGTTTTGCCTCTGAATGCAAGAATAAGTCTTCGAGATTGTTGTTTTTCTGATAAAGAGCTGTACATTTTTTATTCATGGGAAGGAACTGACATCACATGGCAATGTCATAAACTTCAAAAAGGCACAAACATACACATCCCACTGTCTTATACTGTGCTGAGATCACAAATACTCAAAGGTTGGAGATATATGTAAGAAATATAAGGATATTTCTGCTTTAATGAACAGTCATCTCTTCAGTGCTTGTCACTAGAAGTATCTATCTACTTCCCAGGCTTTGAGACACATCATTCATCTCTAAAGGGCAGAAACTCCCTTTTACCCATTTGAAGAGGAAGCTGGTTGTTGGTTCCTACAGAGCTGGGTATATTCTAATCACATCAATGCTGATTTTAATCACAGCATGTTTTCTGAATGCTAAACAATTTGAATGCAAGGATATAATAGCAACTGCAGAAAGTCAGGAAAAGTTTCATCCTATCTCCAACAGTGACCACCAATAGATACCTTAAAAAAAAAAAAAGGGGGCAAGAACAAGGTAAGAATGTAAAGGTACTTCACTCGAATGATTCCCAGTATTGAATAATTCGCTGTTTACTTCGTGAACCAGAAGTGCTGTCTTGGTATCTAACTCTTTGAAGTGGATTTTTCTTCCCTGAATCAGGCCAGTTGTCTTTAAAGTCTGATGTAGTTCTTAACCACTGCAACCAGGCCAGGGGTTTCACAGTCTAGGTTGTAAGGTTTCATCTTTTCTCATCTCTCATGGAAAACAACTTTTAATACTGATAGTTTGCACCTATTGGAGTTTTGTTTTTCTGTAGACACCATAATTTAAATGTACAAAGCTGAAAGATAGTCAACAGATTTGAAAAAAAAATCATAGTTCAGCCAAATGCAGACTTCCATATTTGGTCAACTAAATTGCTTTCTAATTTTTTTGTTCATTATATTGACTATCTCTCATGAGCTACAATTTAATGGTGAATGGTAAACTGTGTGCTGAATACTATCATATATAAATTCTAGTTCCCTTTTTCTCATAGTGAGTGATCGCTTCAAGACCAAAGACCTTTCTAAGGAGAGTTCACTCCAAGGGCTGCTACTTTTACTTAAACAGAGTTACTTTCATTTTTTTATGAATTATAACATCCTCTATTCCACCCTTGCATCTCATACCCTGGATAACATATTTTCATAATTACATTTCAAAAAACAACTTTGATTAGAAGGGGAATCTAGAATGTTCTGTACTGCCCAAACTTAGGTGAAAGGAATTCCCATATTTTATTACTAGGCTTTTTATTTCATCTTTCCAAGCCTCTGAGTGGGATTATAACACCAAAGAAAACTCATCTATAGCTCGTCTATATTTTGGCCTAGGCAATGGTAATGACTTTAGAGACCACAAAGTGCATTCTCACCAGAGCCGAAAACTTGTGAACTCCTGAGAGGTTTAGAGTGCAGATGCACTTCACATGAACAGTTAAACTCTGTGTGCTTAATGGAAATAGGTACATATTTCTTCCACCATAATTATGTGTATGCTTTCTCCCTCAAAATAACCTCCTGGCATTTCTTTCTGTCAGGGATCATAGATAAATAGTTACACAATTGGTGGTTTTTTGTTTGTTTTTGTTTTGTTTTTAAGGCTAGATAAGCCTATTAGAAGCATCCAATCTTACCTTCTATGTAACATAATTCTTGCATCAGGCCTTATTCCTTGGTGCGGTAGAGGAGGTCTCTCAGGAAGACTTCCAGATCACATTGTCGCTCCTTACCTCCCAAGGCCCCCACAGAGTTTCACATCTGACTCCCTAGGACATCAGCGAGGCCTCTGGAAAATTATCAGAGCTTTCAAACCTCGACACTTTCAGTGTGATTATAGCTTCCAAAAACAGTGACGCAGACTGTGAGCAGGGGCCGGGAGTCTACCCTTACTGACTGAATGTCTTGCAACAGAAATATTAAATCCTACAGAGTATCCTCATTGAAAAACAAGGGATGTAATTTAGCGTGTAGCACTCCCAGGAAGGCAAAAGACTGAAAACTAATTGGTTTTCCAATTACAGAGAACATCAGTGATTGTGCCAGTGTCTGTCTCTTTCAGAAAACATTCCAGACGAACATTATTTGTAATGTGCAGCAATAATAATAATAATGATATGGTGCACTTACACAGTGACATCCGTCTCAACAGATACCGAAGTGCTCTAAAATCTTTGTGAGTTGTTTCTTTAATATGGCTAACCTAGCCCATGGCTATTTGGATAACAAGCTGTTATTTCTCAACAGAGCTAGCAAGGAACTGAACAAAACTTTCTAACTTTGTTGAGCCTCCAAAATCTTACAAAGGTTCACTCATTTGTCTCCTTCATGTATTTCTCATGCTAAACATGAATACTCAAAAGTATTTAGCATCTAAATCTTCTTGAACTGGGGAAGAGATAGCTTGTTCAGTACCATCTTGGTTCACTCCTAAGTACTAGCATAGTATTGGCATAGTATCATTACTTTAATTAGTACTGTCAGAAGTATTCACAGCATTGTTACTATGATATACAATGATCATTATTATTATTTTGACAATGATTATTGCTTTTATTCAACTTAGGGTTTTAATTCTGGTTGCTGTAGTGAGAATGCTAAAATTAAGATTAAAATAAATTAGTAAAATAAAATAGTAACATTAACAATAATAATGATATTCTGAAGAGAAGCATACTTCATTAAAGAATCCTATTATGCTTTCTGGTAATAATGCTTCCTAACAATCCAAGAGCTAAGCATACCCTTAATTTATGATTAAAAAAATCCAAATTTTGGGCAGCAATATGTTGAGTCTTAAAATGTCAGTAGCAAACTCCCATTAACTTGAACAATGTAGCACTGTTGTTTGACAATTACAGTTAACAATTTAGTTTGGAAAAGAAAAAGAATAGCAGTTTTATTTTAGTACACAAGTGTGGTATGGACAGAGCTTAGGCGTCTAATGCTACGTGCCTCACTTCTACAGAGGGTAGTTTACGAAAGAGAACTTGAAAGTCTTGTCTTGAGTGACCATATGAGGTCTGCAAAACTCTCCTATATTGGTTTTCTACCTGGAAGCAAATTAGTACCATGAGCTTCTTGATCTTTGTGCACTACAGAAGTCCAAGATATGTTATAGGAATAGTGGAATCAGGGTAAAGGAATAGGGCAAATAACCTCCTGCTGAGGAAATATTATACCCAATTTATATTTTTGAAATATACAGCAATCAAACCTACCACCACCAAAGGTAGCATGTACCAGTACCTCTCTATCAGCCACCTTACCAGCACTCAAGATCTGGTTTGACTTCCTCTCTGTGCTTAAACTTACGGGATTACAGAATCGTAGTTGAAACCATTTGTTCTCAAACTGCCAAGAAGTCCATAGCTGAAATTGGCCTTATGTGTTATTACAGAGTTTCTGCTATGCACTAGAGCTATAAGGGCAAGGAGAAAGATACAAGATGCAAAATGGGCAAGGGAGAGAGAATAATTATCTTTTCAAGTTTTAAAGTTAGAAAAAGAAATGAAATACTATGTTTTCTCTGCCTATACTGAGTTTTAGAAGCAGTGGGGAATAAACAAATTAATATCTATTATTATTAAAACAGAACTTGATAGAATTCCATTAGGCAGTTTTTTTTTTCTGCTAACATTTTTGGGTTCCAAATTTTAGTTAAATGTGTTATTGTAACAGTTTGTCTTGAATGTGAAATGTACAATTTAGGTTAGTTAAATGCACTGAAGCCTCCCAGACATCACTGCCAAAGCTTTGAATGGAATTAGCAAGTGCATGTACAAATTACATCTTATTATTCAGCAGATGAATTTTTGCAAGGTTGAATTTTCAGTTATCAAGGTTATCCATCTTTCTGCTTAGACTGTTTGCGAGGGCGATATAGAGCCCCTGTTCTCCAGGGATTCAAACTTTTCTGATGAAAGGAACATCATCTCTAAACTCAAACAACATAGAATTGTGGTCTCCAGTTAACTCAATGCACAGATGTGGCTGAGATGACAAAATGTGATTAGGAAAACCTCTTTTACTGGGTGTACGCAAGCACAAGGAATAAACCTGTGCTGTCTGAAACGTAGGACTCCATATCAAAAGAAGGTATGAACTAAAAAGAAATAAAGTGCACATGTTGGTACGAAGGCAAAAAAAAATATTGACATTTCCTGCAGATTGGACTCTCGTCCTCTCTGCCCCTGTAATTAATGAACTATCTTCCTACTATGGGTAGCTTTAAACTAGAAGCTTAAAATTCTGGGACCTCTGGAGTAATTTGGGACTCTCATACTCACAGTTACTCAGCGGGAAGCCTGGAAAACTTGAAAAGGTATCCAGCACTGTCTGTGACAAACAATTATAATGCTCTACCTTTAATTTAGTTTCTTATTATTTTATGTGTAATGCATAAATTGCAGAATTGCATTGCATAATTGATACAGCTAGGTAAGTTGAACTATGGATTATCTTAAGATGTACCCATGAGATGGGAAAAACCAAGGCCCTCTGATAGATCATATGAATCAGACAAATAGCCCAAGCTAAGATTTTTGCATAGCCACTGAGTTCTGTGAGGAAACAGGTTACTTTCTTTCATGTTTAATAGTAATGGGATAAGTTTGAAACCCCTATAGTGAATTTCACTAAAATTATAAGTAAAATAGAAGAGGGAAACACACAGGTGTTTACTCCATTATCTCCAAAAACAAAGCAAGTTCTCTATTAGAAAACTCAACTTAGAGCATTCTGGTACACTTAAGCAAGACTGGTAGCACTGGCCCTCAAAAGGCCAAAGGACACTTTTAAGCTTCTGGCTCTGTTGCTAGCCTGCAAACATAAGTCTATGCTATACAGCCTAGAAAGAAGGTGAGGAGAAGCTTTGTGAATGGAACTCATTGCCAGTTACTAGGTGCCATCCCATCCATGTGCTACACAGAGACACTGTCCAACAAGAGATCGGAGATTGAGTCATTGCTCAGTGAGAAGGGTCTCTACGAGACTGGTGAGTGCAGACCTCATAGTCATAGCATGTAGTCACTGTAATTATCAAATCTACTTTTGCAAGTCTCTCAAGCATTAAAATCTTCCTTTAATCATTGCTGTGCCCAGAATAAAGCAAATTAATTATTTTTAACCATGTTAGGTGATAAACGTGAACTTACATAAAACTGACATATGAGGAAAGAGCCATACACAGTCTGAGGTGCTTCCCAAGTGTCTACCCCATAGCAAACGTTGAATTTATGACTGGGCAGATGCTTTGTGTATCACTGCAGTTCTGGGGGGACTGGAAATACAGTAACAATAACCATAATGAGCAAAATAATGAGACTGGTCCTCACGATTGATTGATCTACCATGCCCTTGAGTGGGCATTGAGAGGAGTGTGAACAACTTGAAAATTAAGTTTTTTTCTCATACCCCTGTTCTTTGCTCACAGTAGTTCCACTTAAACTCACACCTGCCCAATTTATATGTAATTAAAAATTGATGAAAAGGGTTGTTTCCATGAAAAACCTTTCTTTGAATGAAGTGATATTCCAGTAAATACTTAGATGGTTCCTTGCTGTGTTCATGCCATACTGCCCAATCCTGGTAAAAGAATAAGTTTGAAATATAGATAACTCTGTTACAGGATTATGATAGATTTCTTGTGTCCACCAATAGACTCAAACTAGCATTTTTCTTCCATTAAATTTATGTAAGATTAAGGCTGTGCTTGTGATCTTGCTACCAGCCCAAGATTCCCTACTCCCATCAAAAGCAGAATGTAGCTTGCCATGCTTCAGTCTTATGTCTAAACACATAAATTAGCTTATATGTTTTTTTTTTTTTTAAAAAAAAAAAGCTGAACAAAGTTAGCATTGTGCTTATTACCATATCCCAAAGTAACAGTCCCACTTCGTTCCATGAAAATGCCCCTGTTTCTTCAGACACTCTTCCAAGGTTCTGTATACTCATAACTACTCATCCTATCTGTCTACAACTAAAAGCACAGTTAAAATCTGTATTTTTACAAGAACTTGAATGGCAAACTAATTACAATTAGGAAATTTGTTTCTATATTCCATTTTAAGGGGGAAGCTAAACTTTAATGCACTGTACTGTCTTCTACAGTGCTTCTCCTGTCTGTAGAAAGTGCTTAGACAACTTACTTAGACATCACTAGACAGGTCTTTTTCAGACTTGACAAAGTCATCAGTCTGTAACATTAAATACAGATGGAGACCAGAGTAATTACATGTCTCTGTTAAACACTTAAATTCAAACTCTGGACATGAAATGGATTGAAAAAGTCAGCCTGGGGACCAGGATAAAAACAGATATCTTCATAACTTGCAAAACATGCCCATCAAAGGTGCAGCATATGAGTCATTCCAGCATCACTATGTGCTTGTGCATGTGTAAGTACCTATACACGAGGGTAATGAGCATGGCATATAATCACATCTAGGTGCACTCATAATATCATTCTTTCTAGTCAGGAATGTGCCATTTGTTTTTCTGTTTAATTGGTAAAGTTTGCTGTGTATGAAATGCAGTGACTTCATAGGAGCTACAGGGAGTACAGGAGAATGAGGGTGGGTGAAGAAACAGCAAGTTTTTGTGTCAACAACAGTGTATAATTTGTAGATTTGCATGTGTGAGTCACTTCAAAGCCTGCAAAACACAGAGGAGGTTCTGCACACATGTGTAAGAGAGGGATAGGTAGTTCTTACAATTACATACGTGCAAAGAAGTTTATGATTAACTAATGCTTAAAAGCGGGGAAGCAGGTTTTGGGGTATATATGACATCGTTTGTCCATGTGTAAAAAAGGCTTTGAGCTTTTGGTTACAAACAAAAGCAAGTGCATCTCTGTTGGAGACTGAGCACAAGACTGTGTGACCACATATGTATATTCTGCAGAAGAAGGCAGAAGCAGGGCATGAGAAGGAAGGAGAATTTGTGTATTTGCGTGTGTGCATATGCACGTCTTTGCCCTAGGCAAGTTCAGCTCTTAGTTGGAAACTTGAGAAATTGACTTTAGTGGGATTTGAAAGAGATCTCAGGTGAACTAAATTTGTCTGCTTTCTTTTCCCACTAGTGCAGCAGAAATGGATTCTCAGTCTAATAAGGTTTGACAAGACCTGGCACAGGAGGCAGGTGCCAAGGAATCCAACTAGTCGGAAGCATTAGAGGCACCGTGGGCACCAGGGGATAGAGGTGTTGCCATGGGAACAGAGTGAAAGGTGCTCCATGGTGGCTGGTTAGGAGGTTTGTTTAAGACGGAGCCAAGCAGCTGCAGCCTTGCTATCACCCTAGGCTTTCACCATGGTAGGTAAATTCCAGCTTCCCCCTGCTCCACCAGAAATCAGGGAATTTAATTCTTCCTCCTTACGTGAGTAATGCTAAAATCTGTGACATCGCTGGTGCCTCCCGAAAGTGATTTGCTGCAAAAGAGGATGGCTGGGTCCCTACCTGAGGGTGCTGACATCTCATGCTTGAGGGCATTGAAGATATTTTTTCAAAAGCATTTGAGGACAGCATTTTTAGTTACAAAACTATAACCCTTCCTTCCTCTGCCTCACTCCACTGAAATCTCTCCCCTCCGTTTCCTTGAAATGTAGGCAGCTGCTTCTGAGGAGCGCTTCCAGCGGCCGCAAACCTTGTTCCACAACCAAGTACTTCTTCAAGGGGCATTTGTAAAAGTACAGTCCCTGCAAGCAGACCATCAAAGGTCTTTTTATTGTTGTTTTTTTCTTTACATCTGCAAATCTGTAAAGATGTGAATAGGTGTGAGGAAAAATAGAGGGGAACTTCTTTCCTTCAAACTATAATACTCATTCAGCAGCTGCAATATTATAATTATCATAATTTGTGTTTCAGTAATGTCTAGAATCCCTAGATAATACCACATCTTCACAGTGCTAGGTGCGGTATATAACACAGTAAGACACAATATCTAGCCTTCAGTGCTTGAAAGGAAGATTAAAAAGAAAACAACACAAAACCTAAATTTAGAGGAATGCAACCTTAGATAACTTTTGAAAAGAAGAGGAGGTGGAAGAAAAGTAAGAGATTGAAATTATTTATTAAAGACCACTTAAGGATCGTGTAGCAGTGAGCCACCTATGTACATGGAGTTAGAGCTTAAATATAGTTACTGCCATTATGCAGGGCTGTAAGGAAGTATTAGATCTTATTGCAGCCCGATGTTTATGAGCTTGGCAGTGGACATCAATTCCAGAATTTTCTAAAGATCGGTCCTTTAACAGGAAATGAAGACGGGTTCAGTACTTCTTTAAAGAGAGTGCCACTCACTATTTATTCTTGCATATATAATCCATTTGCAGTCACAGACTGGGGTCATTTCTGATCCCTAAAGTTCCTTCCATAAGCCTTAGGAGACATTACCATAAAGGACAAAATGATTCAGGCACTTATGTCCCTAAGAAAACTTGTTCAATTAATTTCAAAGTCAGCAAAATAAAATCACTATGGCATCAAAATTCACCCTACATTTAAAGCAGAGGAAAGCAATTGGAAGGGCATTTCCTACATATGTGTGGGGAGAATGGGTGGGCATGGGGATTCAGAATTAGATTTATAATGAACCACTAGCTGCACTTTGGTACTGGAGTCGCTACTTCATCTCCATCCTAATGTGGTGACTCAAAGTCTGGGTAACATTATTTACTGCTAAATAATGAATATCTCTGTATCTGCAATAACATGGAAGGAGTCTGGTTTCCATTTGTATATTTTTGCTGTTTTTGGAAACTTGATTCATTAAACTTTCATATGCCCATTATGTAGCCAGTATTGTTTGAATAACAGAATTCATATCTCTAAAGAAAAAAAAAGAACAAAAAAAACGCACTAAAATGAGAATTTAAATTCACCGTTTTCGCAAATCACTGAGTTTCAAAACTAATCCCAGTTTATTCATACACCACTGTTATTCTATCCTCATTTATAGCCACCAAACAACAGCACAGGAGGATACATTGCTAAAAACAAGCTCTCAGGTCTGGTGAAGCTTTTGGTCCTGAGGACTGAAGAGACTATGAGAAAGTTACAGGAACACAATTTGCAGGAATGAACCACAGGTAATATTGCCCATGAGTGGTTCAAACAGTTTTTAGTGAACCCCAGTTCAGAAAAGACATTTAAAACACAAGTCTAGGTTTCTCAGTGCAGTTCTTGATCAAAGAAAGGTATAATCATATAGCTTACTGCTCCTTACAGTGAAATATAGCCACTAGCATCAACGGATGCCTAATTAAGAGAGGTAATCAAATAGTTAATTTAAACATTAAAGTGTTGATTTATATTAACTCACCACAAATATTCAGTTAAATACATCCTCAAAAATCTTTTTTTTCTGATTTTGTCTTTTTAAAGGAGCCATAATTTCTTATTTGTAAACTAGTATTGATAATATTTATTTACACAGAGATATTTGTAAACATGTAAATAGAGCTTATTTTCAGACTGAAATTGTCACTATTTCAGCTCTTCTGGTTTTCTTTTGCCTTTAGTTACAACAGAACTAGGTGGTTTCCCAAATAGTTTCCCAACATCTTTATGGACTGGAAAAAAAAAAGGAATTAGTATTATTTTATGTAGCTGAGATATGTAAAGATGAAATATAATTATTCAAGCTACATAAAATCTGAGAAGAGATTGAAATCCAATTCTTTGTGTGATGCACAACTTTGTACTTTTATCCTCCAAAAGTTCTTCATAGATTCTCAGAGGAGCATGTCTCTCAGAGAGGTCAAGAGACCATCTCGGTATCCCAAACACGTGCCTAATCCGACCACATCTCTGTTCATCTGAATGAAGCTTTGTCTAAATTATTCTGACAGTTTCCAAAAGTTGGAAACACAATAATTTCCCTACGGAACTATATTCCAACCCCTAACTAGCCTTATTGCTAGGAAGATTTCCTATTGCAAAGTCTGTATCTCCCTCACAACAACATAAATAGCATTCTAGTCTGCCATAGCAGGAAGAAGGGATTATTTCTATCCATTGAAGGCTCTTCCTTGCCATCACATCCCACCGATTCTTCTAAAATATCTCCAGTTAACCTACGTACTTCCTGAAGTTTGGTACTGAAAGCAAGATGCTAGAATCAGGTAAACTGCAAACTCTGCCCTTACAGAGATAAAAATCACCCACTTATACAAAGTTTCTCTGACAGGTTGTGTTATGGGCAGATGCAGAGATCATGAGATTCATATGTTTAGGTGCAAGTATCAATTATAATAAATTCCCTATTCTTCGTATCTTCAGTTTTCATATTTCATACTGTTTCTCATTGGAGTTCTAATTACAACAAGAATATATATATATATATTACATTAAGCTTGCTAATTTTTATTACTGTTTTACCTTTTTGAGGGAATCAAATCCTGTTGTTAAAACCGTATGTTTTGGAGCAATTTGGAGCAAGTTTGGTTTTGACAGAAGGAAATGATGGAAACCTAAATATTTTCTTTCACTGTGTGTTATGCTTTAAAAAACAAACAAAAGACTTCTCCTACTATAAAGAGTGACTCATTGAAATAGTATTATATATTCTTTAAATCTAACCAGATCAGAGCCAACCACTATCAAACTAAATGCATAACTTGACACGACACTATAAAATCTATGTAGGACTTAGCTTTGTAAGGAAATCGTCATTCAGTTGCAGGGCTGCTCCATCACAACCCACGATGACTCTCTGCAGTGGGAGCTGTGTCCTGGGGACACTTTGCAGAGGTTATTTTGGGGTCTGTGCAATTACGTTTTCCCCTTGTTTTCGGTGCTATCTGCGCCAAGCAGCTGGAGCACCCCAAAGAAAGTACGAAGCAGAGGAAGGTTCCGAAGTACGCATCATTATTACAGGGATGATAGAGGAGGGGAGGAGAGAGATTGAGCCTTTTTTATTTCCAAAAGTCTGACAGATTTTGCTATTGCTATTGATTTTGGCTTGAATTCATTATAGCTGGCTACAGAAACCTAACAAAGATGCCGTAGTGAGGAGCACAGCCACAGGAGGCTCCCTCCGTAATCAGTGGAAAGAAACAGGTAGCTCTGGAGTGTGGATTGGCTCACCTGGGATCTGAGAAGTGTTTACTCCTCTCCATGGCAATAGGCAGAGCCTAGAGTAATTACTGGCATAAGTATCTCAGACATTTAATGTTATGTCAGTTGGATTGCGTCTTTATATACAAGTTGCTCAGACAGCAAAATCATATTGAGCCAAATAAGATTCTAGACAGAGTGTTTGAATTGTGTTTTTACATTTGAGCTTTGTGATTTTGAGCTGCACTTTTTCTCTTTTTTTTTTTTTTTTCTTTTTTTGCAGGTTATAGTTGCTCAAAAATTATTTTTTTTCTGTTTCCCCATATCTTAAATAAAACATCTGACAACTCATTTGATTTCAATTGACATCAAAATAAAATTGAAAGGTACAGAACTAGCATGACCACTCTCCTTAAATCTATTGCTTTTGATTTGCCTACTCCAACACTCTTTAAGAGACACAGAAGCCAGTGAAGTGCCTGATAGAAGAAAAAAAATCATTGTTTCCATATGAAATATACAGGAATCTATGTGGCACACACCTTCTACCACCTCTGCTGGCAAAGCAAATGACAGTGTAAGAGTCTCCCACTGAATTTTTTATTTTTCTCTTTTTACAACACTCATCAAAAGGTTTCAACCTTCTTCAGGTCCTTGGATATACTTTCCAAAATGTTATATGTGGCTGAAAAAATTGTCATAAAACTTTTCCCTATGTTTGAGGAGGGCAGAGGAAGAAACCAGAAAACAAATTTGGGAAGGGCTGTATTTGCCTTTCCCAAATATTTCTATAAAGTTTAGAGGATTTTGCTTCTGTTTGTTCGAAAACTCCCTCCTTTTATGGAAAGATGTAGAAAATATTGTGGAAAATTGTGTTTTAGTAGTTTTGAGGTTTCTATACAAAGTCAGTTACAAAAAATATATACCTATAATTCTGACTTAAATCATTCTTGAATTCCGTTTCTCAAAACTTTATAAACATATACAGGATATCTGTAAGTCTTTTCCTTTGGAAATTTAATCAGGTTCTCTCTGAAGGGATCGACCCCAATGCTGATGCTTTAAAAATTTGTGCATTTATACCATTAAAATCATTGTCAGAGGTCACATTTTGGCAGTAAACGGAGGACACAGGAATCAGAAAGACGCAGAGGACATATCTTTGCTCTGAAACGCCCTGCAAACCACAAAACAAAACAAAATAATGAACACAGTAGAATACAAGAGACTTGTTTTTTTTCTGAAGAGCCCCACGTCCAAGTGCGAGCCATGCTATCCTCAGGGTACGTTCATAAGTCCATGATAAGTTTAGGGGAATCTGAACAGACAAAATGAGGGATATAGGAAGAGAGAGAGAGGATCTCCAGGCAAGTGGGAATTTTTATAATTTCTTTCACATATTTTCGGCTCAATTAACACATCTTGAGGATTCTTGTGATATTGCCAGCAAGAATTAATGCAGAAGTTGCATTCTACCTTTTATCTCAATTGTGTTGCACGAGTCTGGCAAAGTTGAAAAGCTGCTAATTTAGTAGTCAGCAGTGTCAAATAAAATTTCTAAACTGTATGTCTATAAAAGAACATCTTTGCAATAAGGCATAGCAAATATGCTTGCAAAACAGTTCAGTCAGCAAACCTGTTTTAGGTTTTGAAATATCTGGCAATGACATTTATTAGAACAAAACTATAATATATCAGTGATATAAAGAGCTGTCTCTTCATCACTGGCATTTTATTATAGGCACTAATTTTGTGCAAAATCCTTTAGATTCTTTCTCGTCAATGCTCAACTTAAAGAAATATGGTTACTGCTCGTGCTAAGACACATGTAGCTTAATCACATAATACTGAATTTGACTTTTCAGTGCCTCACAATAAGTGAACTGAACATACCAGTGCAGTAGATGTAAATCTTGTTTCAATTTGAACGTTGTGCTCACTGACTGGAGGGCCTGAGCTAAAGCAGCTTCCCCCAGTCTCCAGCAGTACGCAAAGCAATTTTGTGTAAGACACTGTATCTCTGCTTTAATTAAAAGAAAAAGAAAAAGAAAAGTGGAATTAGCTCCAAGGACATGCTGAAGGTTGGACTTAACCTTTTCTCCCCTGTCTCTGTTACTTTCTTGCCTGCTTCAATCTAGCCAGGTAATAAGCTGCCTCTGACAGTATTTTTCCCCGTAGACCCTGTGCGACTGTCTGTTTTTCCAGAGAGTTTGAGGTTCCCCTTTTTAGAGAGAAATTTGTAAATTTGTATTGAAGGCAGCTCTGATGAGCAATATGAGCTGAAAATGGAGCAGAAATGGCCATTTTCTTACTCTGTCATCAACTACACATGTTTTTTATATGTTGATTGATTTTTGGTCGATTTCAATAAATTTCAGTCACCTCCTGATGCCCAGAGTAGGGTGTAAACTTGTTTTCTCATTTCTCTTTCTCTGTTGTATTTATAGAAGATGAGGAGTCTCTGCGTATGTGCATAGAGGCATTTGTGTATGCTAGTTTTGTATATTCTTGATTATCTGTGTACAAGTGTAAAAGAGTGCCTTATAATCTAGCTACACACTATGTGTACATCATAAAGAGAGGTACATAATAGAGCCCACACCACACACACTTAAATGCACAAATACCAATATTTACAGAATACATATGTTGCATCTTATTGTGCATACATTATTGTCTCTCTCTATGGAGTCTTATTTACTCTGTAATGTTAAATAATAGTACTTTAATTTTACTTCTTCAGATAAGCTGTGTGCTTCATAAAAACATAAAACAATGAAACTTCATGAATATTTATATCAATGGCTACACAGCATTATAGTCATAATCTCTGGAACTGGTTCTCACCGGTTCAGAATTAATTATCAAGTTCAGTTTTAATTGCATTCTTCTAAATTACAACCAAAAAAAAAAAAGTAATGAATTAGCTCACAAGTACTGCTGGGCCTGGCACATCCAGTGCTGCTTTCTACAGTCCCCTTCTTAATGTGTAATGATGAGCTGAAGACATGTGGTTCGGAGGCTCCCCGTGAATCCAGCTTACTCATACACTCATGCTTCTCCCACTTTAAAGATAAAATAAAAATCCTGTTTTTAGTTTCTACAGCAGACAGGTTAAACTAGGCTTTTAGATTAGCTTTGTTTTTCATTGCCTAATATCCACACTTAGATTTTGGCAGTGTTGGCTGAAGGAATCTGGATGAAATGCAACTTTTCCTCCCTCCCTTTCAGTTCCTAGCCAACCCCCATGGCCTTGTCTGCTACCTAGTAAACCTCAGAGCCATTTTCCTCATCACTCCCTTTTCTTTCACCCTCTCTACCCACCTACAGTTGTAACTGGGGACACCAATTAACCCACTCAATTAAGATTACTAAGCAATCTATATCAGTGCCTGCTGTGCACCCCAAGCATGCTGAATTTCGGCCCTGTACTTTATTCTCTCCTCTACCTCCTGTTCAGGGAAAGAATATAAAGTCTTTCTTCCTTTAATTTATCAACTCCAGTGTGCACACATGTAAGCATCAGTAAAAATCAAATGCCTTTTTAGTTCTCCCTGGTTCAGTCATCCAAAGATCCTGTGGCCTGTTTCCCAGCTGTGTAATCACAGAAAGTTTGCTACTCTCATCACTTCTTGCAGATGAAGGTCCTGACAGCACCTCAAGCTATTACCCTGTTCAGGCAGAGTGTGAAATGGAAGATTCAAGATTCATACTCTCTGTGTATAGCTGCTGATCTGTATCCAAAAGTCTTGCAAATAATCTGAGCTCTAGTCCATCATTTAAAAAAAAAAAAGAAAGAAAGAAAGAAATGTAAGATAAAAGCAGGAAGTATTCTGGATCTTTGCTCTTGGGTGTGCATTTCCTTTCTAAAGTCAAATCCTACCCTGAGGGAGTTATACTCACTCTTGACTAAATATGGGGATTTTTTTTTTTTTTTAAGCATTAGCAACTGTTTATCTTCAGATAAATCTGGAGATTTGTTCTCAGGCTACTCACAAGGTATTTCACTTGTATAGCAGCTCACTGGGCAAAGAGCATAACAAGGTATCTAATTCTCAGCATATGAACAGTCACAGTGATTTGAGCAGGGCTGCTTTGGTACACAGCATACCTGCTCAGGCCCTGCATGCTAAAAGAACATAAATTATATGCCGTGCAACAAGCGCTAGTCAGTGTTTATTTTTAAGAATCTTTTAAGGAAGCTAAATACAAGTGTATACCTTAAAATTCAGATCCATACAAGGGTACCGCACATAATGTTAATACCAAAAGCAGTATAGCTACTAAATTTGTTAGAGATAAAGAAGAATCAAAGCGAATCAGAGTAAAAACTGAATAGTTTGTTGGCAGATTCTGCTGATCAGAAAAAGAGACTCTGAGAGGAGCCCCGAACTGTGGGTCTAAATATCTCAATTCAATCCTGCAAGAGATACCGAAAAGAGCCCAAATCCTGGAAGCTGTCCAGCAAAGGAGAGAAACAGCAAAGGTGGGCAAAGGCTAACTCGGCTTCAAGTTTCCACTGCAGTCTAATGATCCAAAACAAACAGGGATACCAGTCTTACTTATCCTGCCTGAGCCCATAGCAACATGTAACTCCATCAGCTTTTTAATAAATACCTCTGTTCTGACTAACATGATTTCTAATCTTCCTAATTTTAGATTACTTAAACTACGTAATTCTGAAATTTCCTGACTGATATTACAATTTGAGGAGCAGTTTGAAGCAGAAAACAAAAGAGATATTCTTTACTTTTTTTTTTTTTTTTAAAAAAAAAAGGAAAGAAAAACACTTGTACGTACAGTATAAGGGAGCTCTTTATAACTGCATGAAAATTCCAGGCCCTACCATATGAAAAATAATAATCATAAAACTGGAAGGACAGGAGGAGAAAGTATTAGAGAAAGACTGAAAGAAAAGTCCACGACAAAACTATATATAAAGTTGGATACAGGCAAGTTGTGTCCCAGGAAGAATCAATAAAGGCAATCATGTACAATCAACGCGTATGTGGATTTAAGTCACATGGCTCCAAAGCTTAAAATAGAGATGCATTACAGCAGATGGCAGCTTGCAGAGGAAAAGCAGAGGTGCAAGAACTACTGTCCTTTGAGGAGATTTCTGCAGAGTTGTTATTGGCAGGGGGGGGGCTTTTTTTTTTTCTCTTC